>JASDQU010735721.1:70771-109674 GCA_032191745.1 Picea mariana | reverse complement strand
TCCATTCTGGAAACTGGGGAAAATGTCTCTTCAAAGTTGATTCCTTCAACCTGTGCATATCCTTTACATACCAATCTAGTTTTGTTCCTTGTAGCCTTCCCATCTTCATTCAATTTATTCCTATATTGTGTCGATCACATTCTTATCCTTTGGTCTTGGAACCAATTCCCAAGTGTCATTTTTCTCTATTTGATCCAATTCTTCATCCATGGCCTTGTTCCAAAATTCATCCTTGTTGGCCTCTTCAAAATAGGCTGGTTCAATCATAGATGTGAGTGCTAGGTGCATTTGTTTTGGTGAATGGATTCTTCGTTTAGTCTCAACTCCTGCGTCTTTGTTTTTGATAATCTGATCTGAAGGATTATTCTTCTGTACTTGTCTGCTAGGTGTTTCTGGAATTACTTGTTGAACTTTCTCTTATGTTTCTGTCGAGTTCTCTTCATCTTCCCCTTCTTTTTCATCTTGTGTTTCTTCTTCGTAAAGTTGTTCCATTGATTCATTTTCTTCTTCCTTGAATTCTTGTCTACCTATTTCATCAATTGTTACGTTGATGTTTTCCACCACTTTGTTCAATCTCAGGTTGTAACACTTGTATTCTTTTCTTTTACTTGAGTAACCAACACGTAATCATTTGTCCACACGAGAGTCAAACTTTCCCATTCTGTCATATTCTCTTTTGATGTAGTATTTTCTTCCAAAAACTCTAAAGTGCTTTACATTTGTTGGTCTTCCTTTCCATAGATCGCAAGGAGTTTTTTCAATGTTGTTTTTGAGCATTACTCTATTTTGAATGTGAATTGATGTATGCATTACCTGCCTCCAAAAAATATCTGTCAATTTGGAATCCATTAGCATTGTTTGAGCCATTTCTTATACTGTCCTATTCTTTATTTCAACAACTCCATTCTATTGAGGTGTCCTAGCAACGAAGAATTGTCTTTTTATTCCATGACTATTGCAGTAGTCCATAAATTCCTTTGAAGTGAACTCTCCTCCATTATCAAATCTCAAGCATTTGATTTTTGAATCCATTTCATTTTCAACCATTTCCTTGTAGATCTTGAAGTTTTCAAAAGATTTTGACTTATTCTTGAGAAAGAAAACTGCGGTCATTCTTGTATAATCATCAACTAATAACATAAAGTATTTCTCACCTTTTAAGCCCTTTGTTGTAGTTGGTCCAACTAGATCAATATGCACAATTTCCAGTGGTCTTGTCGTTGAATATTCCTTTGATTTGAACCTGGTCTTTGTTTTCTTTCCTTGTTGACAATACTTGCATAAAGTGTTGGTTGGTTTCGTGATCTGGGGCATTTCTCTGACTACTTCTCTTTTGCTGACTTAGACAAGGTTATCAAAATGTATGTGACCCATTATTCTGTGCCATAGCCAACTTTCATCTTCTTTTCCTAGACACCACTTTTCATTTCCAATTTCACTTAACAAATATATGTTGCTTGAAGTTCTCACAATTGTAACAATCAATTTTCCTGAACCTTATTTTCTTATCTTGCACTTTTGTGAATCGAAAGTAACTTTATGACCTTGGTCACACATTTGACTCACACTTAGAATATTATGTTTCATATCTTCTACTAGTAGAACATTTTCTTCCTTTGTATTCTTGTTTCCAATTCTGACTATGCCTTTTCCAATGATTTTCGCTGAATCATCATTTCCGAAGGAGACTAATCCATCTCTTTCCTTTCATAATGTAGGAAACATATCTCTATTACCTGTCATGCATTTTGAACACCCAMTGTCAACATACCAACCATGTTTCTTTTGCTTAGCTTGTAGAGCGAGTGTGCATTCTTCATTGCTATATTGATCCTTCTTTCTTATCCATGTCCTTTTTTGAGGTTCTTGTCTATGACTATTGTTATTATGTTGCGATTCTATAGGATGGATTGTCATTCTGCAATCTTTGGCCATGTGTCCAAAATTGTTATATTTGTAACATTCCACTTCAGTGCTCAAAGATTCAAACTTGTTGTAACTTCTTCTTTCTGTTTCACTAGGCCTTCTTGGATAACCCCTTTGTGTATGACTTTGAAAGTTGTTTTTGTTCTTGTTGTTAGCTCTACAATTCACAGCTTTATGTCCAAAATTATTACATGCATAACATAAACCAAAAAATATAGTTTGATACCTAGGAGTTGAAGATCTTCTGAAAGGAGGTACTCTTATGAATTATTCTTCTTCCTGTGGCCTATCTGTCGATTGTTGATTCTGAAATCTGAATCTTCTTAGTGGAGGAGTGTCCATGTAATCTTCCTTGTAGATCTTCCTATCCCCCTTTGTTGCTTATGCAAAGATTTTTGGATATGTTTATTGCTATGTTGTTTTGGAGCTTAATCTTTTTTCTATCTGATTGTATCCAAGTCTGGACTTGTCATGATGAGATTTTTGACTGTTGATAATGTCATCCAAAAATTTTGAGATGTTCTACATATTTTTATTTTGAAGATCATTTCTTAATGTGACAATCTCTGCTTCCAAATTTCCAATGATCTTGTCTTTTTCTTCTAGATATTATTTGAGTGCTTCCTCAATTCTTTTATCTTCTTCTATCTGAACCTTCAAATTTGTGATCATTTGTTCTAGTTCTTGAGTGTCTTCCTTCTTGTCTAGTTCAGCTTGTAGTTTATTGTTTTTCTTCTTTTCTCTTCTGATAACTTCTATGGCACACATTAATTCCTCTCGTTAGTCAACTTCTGCCTCTTCAATTTCTTCTTCGACTTATTCATATTCTTCTTTGGCTTCTTCATATTCTTCTTCAGAATCTTCTTTATCGGAGTCTTTTACTGCCATGCATAGAACTCTTTATGTCTCACAGTCACTTAATTCATCTTCATCTAATGATGAGATGTCTTCTTTGGTGCATAAGATTTTCTTGAAAACTTTCTTTGTGGTTCTTTTGCCTTTACATGTTTGTTTTCCTTTTGAGTAACCTTCATCATTTCTCTTTTTCTTATAAGGACATTTGTTAGAAAAATGACCAATACCATCACAATCAAAACAAATTAAAGGAAGCTTACATCTATACATACCGTTGATTCCCTTGTTCAGTCTTTTGACAAAGTTGGCCACTTCTTCATCATCTTTCGATATGTCACTGTTGCTGCTATGTTCTTCTTTTTTCCTTCCCTTTAGCCTTGACTTTTTGGATGCTTTGAAGCAAGGATGATTTTAGGGGCTAAATTTCGCTGATGGGCTAATTTTCCATGGTTTTTCCCCAAAAAAGATTCGCTATTCTAAAAATGTTTCGCCCAAATTCTAAAGGACAAAATTATTTTACCTTAAAAATCGCCAAAATTTTATATAAACTATATAAAATCCTTAGAAATTTGAATATTTTTACAAAAAAATTGCCAAACATTTATAGTTGGCATATGAAGGATTACTAGAATTCGCCAAGGTTTCTACATTTTAAAATAAATTTCCATTCTTAAAATTATCCCTACTTTGAAGGCTGTTTCTTTTATATCTGGAATTTCCTATTCAATTATCATTTCATATGCTTTRAAGATTCCATGTAATTCGTCCATGCTTATTGAGTTTAGATGTGATCTTTCTTCTAGTGATGATATCTTAGGGTCAAATCTCATAGGAAGAGATCTGAGTACTTTTTGAACAATTACAGATTCTTTGATTTCTTCTCTCAATCCTATGATTGCATTTACTATTTCATCAACTCGTAAAAATTAAGCTGCAATATTCTCATCTTCCTTCATCTTAAGTTTTTCGAACTAACCTTTGTAAGTTTGAAGCTTTGCTTCTTTGACTTTTGAATCTCCTTCATAACTATTTTAAAGTTTGTCCCAAATCTCTTTAGCGGATTTACAATGTGCAACTTTGGTGAATATTGTTTCACTAAGACCATTCATAAGTGCATTTTTGGCTTTGGAATTATTCTGACCGAGTTTCACTGCTTTGACATTTGTTGGCAGAACTGCTGGTGTTGTGTATAAATCTACAATTGATTGTCAAATTTCAAACCCTTGTGCCTGCAAATATGTTTTCATCCTTATGCTCCAAAATTCATACTTTTGTCCATTGAACAGTGGTATTCCATTTTTATACAAGTTGTTTCTCTCCATTATCTACCTTTCAGTGGTTAAACTGATTTCTGAAGGAACCTGCTCTAATACCAATTGTTGGATTACTAAGAGGGGGGGTGAATCAATAATAGAGAAATTTAATCATTTTTAACCATATAATCCAAGTGTTATATCAATGTATCATTATCATCCAATAACTGCAAAGTAAATAAGCAATGAAAAAATGAGCAATCATACACATACACAATACACCAGTGTTTTACGTGGAAACCCAAAGTGGGAGAAAACCATGTAATGATTTTTCTTATATGTCTTGAAGAATTACATTCATTGGAAGCACCAAATTCCTTTGTTTTCTAGCTGCAACTGGAAGGAGGCTCCAACCCCCTTGTTTCTCAAGCTACAACCTAAGGCAATCTTCAACTCCCCTATTCTCTGGCTACAACTAGAAGGAAGCTACAACCCCCTATGCTCTTCGGCTACAACTGGAAGGTGGCTACAACCATTTGTCCTTGCCTCGTCCAACTGCCCTAAAGTAGTAGTAAAATTATGGAACCACTATCACACTATCACTGTGAGATATATCATTGTAAACATGTACCAATAAACCTGAACCATGCATCAACCTGTACCTCAACTTGTAATCAACATGTACCATAAAAAAGTGCAACAACCATGCACCAACTTGTACCAAACAACCTGTAATCAACCTATACCATAAACAAGTGCATACAACCATGTATCAAGTATGTACCAATCATGTTTCAACTAATCATCAACTATGGCTCATCAATATGTACCAACATTATCAACTATACACCTCATGTATGTGCCAACTCATCAACTACTTGTCTCAACCATGTACCCAACATGTACCTTAACCAAAAGACCTCATCAATTTAATCATCCAAATATGATTTGTAACTCTGTAATAGACCTAGTGTATATGATCACATACCTGCAAACCTTCCTTAACTTTCACAACAAGAGACTAACATTTTCATCAAGCTTTTCTTTAGTCTCACATGAGTAGTTTGGGATTAGTCAACAACCCTAACTTGAAATAATCATAACTATGTACTTGTAATGAATAAAGATCTGAAAATAGTACACAATGTTCTTCAGTTTGTTTTGTGCAATTCCTCCAGGTGTCACTATTTGGAACCTCTCAGAAAAGGAGTTATAGCAAAAATGGCATACCTTGTTGAATTCTGGCTTATTCTAGAGAGCGACCTTGTAGAGCATGCCCCGCATGGAATATTTGTTGAATTGATCTGAAAATGTTACACAGAATACTAAAGACTGTATTCTAACCAACACATTTGGTCTTACTTAATTTGTATCTGTTATGAAGAAGTTACGACATTTTTACCCGAAACACTTGTTTTAGACTAGTTTCAGGACTAGCCACAAACCCTATTTTTCATGGAGTGTAACTCCAAAAATACAACAACCCACAAGATGAAATGTTTACCACAGATAATTGGATATGTTTCCTCAATGGCCTATCAATTTCAGGGTCTGAATCACTCTTGGAAAAAAATTATTATGAAAATGGTGAGATGACCTGTAAATAACATACCTTAGAAAGCATCATCAAAAGAATTCCCCACCCCCTTGAATTCCAACCTTATTTTCTTCACCTTCCCTCTGAAATTTTTCTTAGATATCCTTTGGTCACCTCATTCACCTATAGATATTCAATATTCTCAAGTGTGATATAAAATGAGAGAGTCTTGCCTCTTATTTATACTCTCCAAGTAGCTTCATTAGAAGCATCTTCTAGGTCACTTTGCCCACTTTCCTTATTTTAGGGTTAACCCACTTCTAATTTCTCCATTAAATTTATTATTTAAATAATTTCTTTTGTATTCACTTTGAATTATAGTACACTCATCACTTCACTTTATTAGTTACCTTCTAAAATTTCTTAAACCACTTTGACTACTTTGACCTTTTGGGGCTTCTAGATGACATATGAGGGTCCTCCAATTTCGTAAGGTTGTAAATCTCAAACCGCGAGGAGTTATGTGACATTACACATACCACCAGAAATGAAAGGGTGTGTACTATCCATCTAGAACATTCTTACCTTCAAATATATCAAAACTCATACCATTATCCATCAAACAACCTTGGGTCCATTACCCAAACCTTTGTGCTACCAGAATTCGCTACTAGACTTTATTCAAGGGTTGACATCAATGACAACCAACCTTAATCAACAATGCTTAGAAGGTTTGATCCCTTTCCCTTTTACATCATTTGTTTTATAGAAATTTCTTCACTGACACATGTCCTCATGCACAAATAATTATCTTTTAATTAATTTAATTTGGATTATTCACCCACACACTTATCACACTCTCCCTAGGTTACACCAGTAATTACCATTTTTATTTTATTTAATAAGGTTGAATTTCCTCACATTCCTCAATGTGTTCCTATTTTCACTCTTAGGTGTCCCTTTGTTCCCCAAATTCTCATTAAATAATGTCTCCTAACTAGATCTTAGTTAGAGTTGGATTACGAGTCTTCTTCTAGTTATACTAGTGGTAGGTTGACTCAATATTATATTCTATGTACACCCAACCTCTCAAGTTATTATTTATTTCTATTTAAAAATCCATTTTTATTAATTTCATGCACACATGTGCATTTTATCAAATCTTTAGATTTTACCCACCTTTTCCTAGAATTAGATTTATCTCAATTATTTTAATATTTTAATATTTTTAATTAGTCCCCAAATTAAACTTAGACTTAGGCTTAGTCTTAGACTTAGGCTTAGACTCTTTTTAGGATTTTCAATTAATAATTTTATCGTTTACTTAAATATTTAATCCAACAAGGTCTAATCATTTCAGTGTTTTCTAGGCCACCTAGATTTATTGACTCAAGTTTAATCACGTGATGTACCCTTCAAGATGCACCTTTGTGCTCCAAGGGTGCCACTCACCTTAGAAATTTTTTGAAAGTTTATCCGACCCTTGGAGTCAACACTCCACTCAGTCGACCTTGTGAGAGACTAAGGGCTTCTACGAAATAAGGACTTATTCTTATTGTGCACTCCTTAGAAATCTTCGTGAGCGACTGTCTCAGTCCGCCCTCATGGCATCATGGACCTCTTGAACTAGGTAATCGTTAACCTACCGTTCGTACCACAATGAGAGTGCCAGTAGGTTGCGACAACGACGTTGTCACACCTCTCCCTCGAATGTTTGGTTTTTGTGCATGGCCCCTCTACGCCTTATGTGAGTCGGATTAGCAAGCATCGTCAAGCCTGTATCCACTGACAAAAACCGTATCAAAAATCCATATGCATCAATCATACATAACATGTGTGTAATAATGAAATACTCAAACAATACAATCCACTCCCTGACTCAATCTAGAGTCCAAGGAATCCCATTGAAGCCATCGGCATCCACAACCCGTCATATGTCATGCACACTCAGGAAAACTCGTCAATAACATCTTCCAATATATATACAACAAAATAACAATAAGTCACAACACATCACCGTCATCATATATAACCCATAATCAAAACGAAATCAATATACCATAACCAGATCACTTGCACGCAAGTGTCCTCAAAGAATAAGTCAATAAGTGAGTGCTCAGTAGAACAGGATGTTACAGATCACATACACACATGCACTTTTCCTTACAAACAAAATCATTTTCTTAAACAATTACAACTTACAATCAAGTGCAAAGTTCATATCCATTCACACTAAAATTCTTATTGTTCTTACAAACATAATGTATTTTTTAAACAATTACTTTTTTTTTTGTTTGCTGATTTGTCAAATACTTGTTGTACTAGCCTATGGTCTAAGAAATGGTGACCTAGGGGTATATAAGCCATCAAAATCACATGGGAGATGCACTCGTCGGGTATCTAAGCCATCAAAATCACATGGGAGATGCACTCGTCATGGGTCACACCAACGCTTAACATGGATGGATTTTAGGTGTCTCCTCCTAGCTACCCTAGTTTTGATCTTGGGTCATCTTACAAAAGAGGTCCATCAAAACCAGTCCCTCTAGTTGGATTTGAATAAACTGTTACAATTCAAAACGAAGTGAAAATCTCAAATCTATTTCCATTACACCTCTTGTAATAAATATTCACTTAGAGGAAGGACAAAAACCAAATTCAACAACCTACAAAATGTAAATAAATTTTGATGTTATTAGTGATTGAATTAAAACCAACATTTTCAACGAAATTGAAAATGAGCAATGTAAAAAATAATGACAACTTACTCTGCATCATACTATGATTTCTTCTTCCTAGCAATGTTTCACTTAGTATATGTGTCTCTTAGATTCAAGACCTACTTTGGTTAATCCTAATGACAAATAATAGCTTGATCTAATCTACACTTAATTGAAATTATATTAAGAATGATACATAAATGTTATCCTTTTAGAAATAGAGATTCTTCTGTGTAGTCTATACCATAAGCACTTGCTATAACAGAAAAAATATTCGCATTTGGAACAATTGCATGCAAAGATTTCAAATTTTATGCAATTTGCTTCATGCCTTCCTGCCACATAATCAACGAGCTAAAAAGGTCGAAACCTTTTCAAGATTAAAAGGTTTGAAACAAAATGACAGGTTAAGTCCTTTGAACAGACAATGTTTTCATGGCTTCCAAAACTCTTTGTAATTAAGTAAACCATTACAAAAAAAAATCCATGCACATAGTCAATTTTCTGTCAGGTGCAAACTAATTTTTTGTAGACTCGGAATCAACTACTTTTACCAAGGCTAACTAATTTTGTATATTAAATTGATATTAAAAATAAGAATAAATAAATATCTATATCCATTTTGTTTTAATGATACTTTTTTTTCACATTAACAAAGTTGATTACTATCGTGGAGTATTGATCATTGGACTTCTTAAAACCTTAATGATATCATAATTGAATTTTCATTTTCTTAAAGAACTTTTATTTTGAAGATAAATTTTTTATATAGTATTGATGTTGATGTTATAGCCATTCATAAATAAAATTATTAAAAATGATATCACAACTGAATTCTCATTTTTTGAAGATAATTATTTTTTATATAATATTGATGTTGATGTTTTAACCATTCATAAATAAAATTATAATAGTCTTTAATGAGATCTATCAAAGACACACCGTTTAAAACTTCTTCTTACACCTACCTCAAATGTTTTCAAAAAGATTGTCTAAAACTTTATTTCCCATGCAAAATAACTTCCCAAAATCATTATAGATAAGTACATTCCTCGAGTTGTAAGGAAAAAGAAAGAACTCATAAAAGTAAAAAATATCATATTGTCACCAAAGTCAAGCCACCCTTCATCTCTATCTTCTTAATTCAGCATTACCCTTTCTTTTAACAAAGTATTAATGATGAAATTTAATTCGCCATAAAGTTATAAGCTTGATAACCCTTTCTAATCTATGAGTGTCATTTATAATATATATTATAATGTATCTTTCTAATCTATGAGTGTCATTTATAATATATATTATAATGTATGTATGTAATTTATAAGATATATTAGAACTTATTTATTATAAGTTATATTTTTAAGACTATATATATTAAAAATCATAATTTCTCATTCATATAAAAAAAAGTTACATTTCGTTAATGTTATGAGAGCAATCATAAAAAACCATACAGTGGTTATCACTACACAATCGATATAGAGAAATTAAGTGGGAGAAAAAGTGCAAGTATCATTAAGGAAAAAGGTCTTCAATCTTGCATTTTTTTCTTTCTCTTTTTTTCCCTCAATCCACTTCTCTTGGGAAGTTTCAATGGGATTGTACATTAGAATTTGAATTTCTAGAATTAGGAGTGAGAGTCAACTCTTTATAAGAATCAAAGTTGTCATATTCATGAGATATGTTCATTTTTCACAATGGGGCTTCATTGACAGCTACTTTCAGCGAGGGGTGGTCCCAACATTGTCATGCATTGACTCTTCAATCTGCACTTCTAGACCAACATTGACATCCTTCTCAGATTCCGTTGCACAGAAAGATTTTTCATTATGATCTTGTTCATCCACTAAGGCCCACAACTCATATGATTGTCATCATTTCGATTTGGGATGGGGATATTTTTTTTCTTTGGATAAACCCTTACCTAGGGACAAGAATCATGAAGATATTCTATTTTTTGGTATACGTAACATTGAAAAGATATTTTCCCATAATCCAAAATCTAAATCCAATGAAAAGTTCCTTTTGCAAAATCGTCTTGTCCACTGGACCTTTATTGAGATCAATCTCAACAAAGATTCAAACATATGTGAAAAGAGCTAGTCTAAGACTCTTTGGATATGTTTTTAAATATCTTCCTAATCTATTCCCAATATCATTAAACATTGATAAATTCCATAAACGTAGTGGAAAATATAAGGGTTGGTCTAAAACAAGAATTGTTGTGACAATGATAGTGGTTGGGTTAGAATCAGGGGGTAATGAAGAGACCTTGTATGGACCAAAACCACAAACCTTGCTAAAAACATATCAGGTAATCTTCGGGAGAAATAATTTGAACAAGGAAGAGGCCTTTCGAGTAGAGATATACCTCCCAATGTTTTGTCTAGTCTGAATGAATCCACTAGTACAGGTCTGATGAAGAAGGTCAAAAAGCATTGAATTGACAAATATAGATGTGTCATATAATGAGAGAATACCTTGAACTTCAACTTTGTGACGTTCAATGGCACACCTCTTCAAAATTCTCCATTACATACGAACTAGGCATAGAAAGGTTGAGAGTAGTTCCAAATATGTGCATATGATGTAGACAAATAACATAAATTTGTCCTCAAGTTGTATTCCCCAACAAACAAGATGATTGTAATCCAAAAAAATCCTTTTAGAAGGTCCAATTTCTTCTTTATATATACCACAAAATCAGTGGAATTCTCCCACAGGCTTAAGGTCTTTCTACTTAGAGACTTGACCGTAATGTTAAAAATTTATTTGACATTAGCCATTTTTTCAAACGCCTTTGTACATGCATTTTGTCAAACAATTTCATGTAGGTATTTTGTCAAATACTTGGCATGCATCCTAGTGACAAAAGAAAATACTAGACGAGCATATATTTTCAATAAGGTTCAACCATATCACTTTCATGCAAACATTTCGTCAAACACTTGGTTTGACGAAATATTGGACTTGATTTGCTCACAAGAAGGTTGGACCATATCAGGACCATATCACTAGTTCAAATTGTTACTATTATACTATTTTTTTTTCTATTTTAAATTCTAGAGTAATGCATAGAAAAAAAAAAGTTATACAATTGACTTGTTAGAGGGTATTATGGCTTTAATTTGTTTAGATTTTGAAAACGAGAAAAAATAAATAAGAAAAAAGACTTAATGAACCAATATAGAGGATATACAAGGTTATGTTTCTATAAGATTTCATCGAGTACTTTAAGGTAGCCATGGGGATAGCCAAAAGTAGTGGTCGAATATGTGAGGTAAGCATATCGTTCTTTGCATATACAAACATGTAAAAAAAATCAACATCCATGTTCTCCATAAACCCTGCAAAATGATCTTTTCACCCTTCTAATGATATGTGTGCTCCTTATTAATGATTTCATTGTTGTTTTAGGTTTATATTTAAAATTCATAGGGATATAAGGTTTCTTATTGTCACTATTATGAACTTTATTGTATTTTTTCACATTAACTTCTTTTAATTTGGGATGGCTACTAATCATTAGAAGTATGCCAAACTATGTCTTCGCTACTACTCATAATAGATGTAGAAACTTTCCCAACTTTAACAATCTATGTTTAAAATACAAATATCGATTTACTTAACTATAGATAATTACATTCAACATCAATGACAATAATACCAGTGTAGATCCATATCTATCATATGTCAAGAGGGATCAAATCCTTCGAGGTGCACACATTTACTCAAAGTTTATCATTCTAAAAAAGGTTGAGATGCTTTATACAGCCTAATATAAGGGAAAAGTGTAATTCCTTCCATGCTCCATATGAAGTTGACATGTAGCATTTAAAAAATATATTTCAATGTCAGACTTAAATAAAATATTTCAATATCCACTTTAAATAAAATATTTTCATATCAACTTTTTATATATATAAAAATTGAACTTACTATAGACAACATCAATCCTCTGGAAAAAAAAAAAAAAAAAATGTTTTCACAACTTCCAAAACTATTTGTACATAATTAAACCGCTGCAAAAGAAGCCATGTACATACACATTTTCTATATTGATGCTTCAAATGGGAACATTTTCTCACTCGTTCAACTATACAGTGAGGATCGATAGTTTGACCTTGACAAGCCCTCACTCGTGTCTCTGGAGCTCCGTTCAAAATATCTCAAGCAGTAGTTGTTGATTGCGGTTGAGAAATCAAAAAATGATTCCCATGTTGGCTTAATTATAACATCTGGAGATCAGTACTCTGCATTGCAACAATGCATGTTTTAAAATTACAAGGGAAATAAACAAAGAAAAGTCCTGAAAACTATACAAGTAAAATGGAGAGTGAAGATCATTTAGTAGATCAATATACCTCATGGCAGGGTTATGATCCTAGTTGTATATGACCATGATGGTAAGGTTATGATATTAATTGTGTCCAAGCATGTTGGCAGGGTTGTGCACATCCAATGACAGGAATAATTTGGGATGAAGCTCTATGTGGAGAAGTTGGACCAAGTGTGTTCAACTGCTATACATCATACGTACTCTGAAAAAATTGTCTCTGTAAGCAAACTTGTATATTCCCATCCACTAGAAACTTGCTATCAAGTTGAGAATGACCTTGCAGGAGACAACATATCTTGGTGATGCAAGTTTTTCTATGGTTAATTATAAACTAATAACTTGTTTTAACCAACAATCACACCATAAACTAATAGATTTTTTTCACCATAAATAACACTAGAAGAACTACTCTCAACTTCTAAGTATGTTGAGACTCTTGAACTTCCTTGACGTATTGTCATCAAGGAAGTTGCAAGTCCTCCAGAGCCACTATCCAATATGATCTTCTAGGATTAACTATGTATTCAGATGAAGATGACAGAAGTTTTTCAAAAACACCACCCATTACAGAACTCTTAATTGAAACACAAATGCTCTTGAATTTTTCCAAAAATTGGCAATAAACTATAGAGCTTCTGGTATGGACATAAGGAACGTCAAGAAAAACTCACCTAATTTTTGGATGAAGACATGCCTCTTTTTAAAACACCTAATTTTTGGATGAATACATGTCTCTTTTTTTTCAAAGAGGCATGTCTTCATCTGAAAATTAGGTGAGTTTTTCTTGACGTTCCTTGTGTCCAAACCAGAAGCTCTGTAGTTTATTGCCAATTGTTGGAGAAATTCAAGAACATTTGTCTTTCAACTGAGAGTTATGTAATGGATGATGTTTTTTAACAATTTCTATCATCTTCATTCAAATACATAGGTAATCCTGACATATCATGTTTGTATAGTGGCAGACCTGCAAATTGCTCGATGGGAATTAATTCAAGGGAGCTCAAGAGTCTCAACATACTTAGAAGGTAAGAATAGTTCTTCTAGTGTGATTGTTGGTGAAAACAAGATATTAGTTTATAGTGTGAATTTCGGTGAAAGAAAGTTATTAGTTTATAATGAACCATAGAAAAACTTGCATGACCAAGATATGTTTTCTCCTGCAAGGTCACTTTCAATTTGATAGAAATTTTGCTAGTGGGAGGGAATACACAACTTTCCTCAAATAGAAAATTTCTCCATAACAAGTATGATGTATCGCTGTTGAACACAATTGAAAACACCAGGTCTAGTTTCTCCACATGGAGCTTCATCCCAAATTCTTCTTGTCATTGGATGTGCACAACCATACCAGCATGATCGGACACAATTAGGATCGCAACCTTTCTAGCATCGTCAAAAATAGGATTAAAACCTTGCTAGGATGTATGCTAATATACTAAATTCTCTTCATTGTGCATTTTATTTGTATGGATTTGATGACTTCTGTTTGTTTATCAAAAGCAAAGAATCAACATCCTTGAATCATAATGCAACATGGTAATAAATTTTTCCCTGAATATTGCTCCATAACCTCCAACAATCAAGGCTTCCAACAACTCAGTGAAGAGGAATTACAAAGAAGAAGAAGCAATTCATATTCTCACTGGAACAATGAATATGGAACAATAAAACTCCCTCCCTTGATGTGTGGCAAGATGAGGAAAATGGAAATCAATTCTATCATTCATCCTCATGTACTTAAAAAGTTTTAGAATTCTAGGAGTCTATGTTAAGCAGATCACGATCAAGAATATTTGAAATGTATTTTTGTAGTAGGTTTTCACCTATTCTTTATTACTCGTAATTTTTGAAATTTGGATAGTCTTCATGTAACTATTGTTGAACGTATAGTGGACCATGTCTGGCTGCATCACCTGCCCCATCCATAGATTGTTGAACGTAGAGTGGACCATGTGACTCACTTGTAGCCAGTAGGTGCCGTTCGGGTTCAAACCATTGGGGTAATTTGGGTCTGAGCATGGCCACACTATCATGGGCACACTCCAGCCGGACAAGACCTTTGTCATTGTCGACGATCTTGTCGACATGGAGGTGGGAAAAAGTGGCGATGTCAATAGTTTGAGATTGTGTTGCGTTGATGGAAAATTGAAATTTTGGTAAATCTAATAAGGAGGCTTACACGAGAAGCAAGTCTAGGGCTGTTGAAATTTATCATTCAATGATTGGAGATAGGGTTATGCTTTCATTGTGGTCTGCAACACCCAATGGCATGAGTCTCATATTCAATGGGTATGTGTAATGGATGGACAAGTGAATGCATGAGCTCGACACCAACGAGTTACAGTGACAAGTTTCTCTTTGCATCCTACATATTGAAATTTGCAAATTTTTGGCATTAAGCCCTATAGCTCTGCATTCTTGTTTGAGTTGTGTAAGCAGTGAATCGGCCTTCTCAAGCATGCAGGTTTGTTCTGCAATGATCATAGAAGCCATGTGAGTTCATGGATGAAAGAGACATAGGATCGGAAGAATGAATATAAGATGTGCCTGTGCTATAGTTTAGAGGTTACAACACATCGAATTCCAACCAATTTGTGCTATAGTTTAGAGGTTACAACACATGGAATTCCAACCAATTTCAAGTTCTCCGAGAATGAGGGAGTAGTCAATGAGGAAAATTGGACAAGCAGGGTTTACTATAGTGAAAAAGGGAATTGACCTCTAAGTTAGAAATTAAGGATCTTGACTTAATGCACTATTTGGGACTTAGGTACTTCTCAGGTGGAGAAGTAATGTTGCATGGTTATACAGACTCTGACTAGGAAGGGAGTGCATTGGATAGAAAGAGCACTTTAGGGTGTTTCTTTATCTTGGGTTCTGCTATGATTTCCTGGCTTAGCAGGAAGCAAAATTCTGTAGCACTCAGTATAGTAGAGGCGGAGTACATATCAGTTAGTCTGGCAGTCCACGAAGCAGTATGGATTAAAAATATCCTTGCATATTTATTTGGTTAGATGCTTGAGCCTACGTTGATTCATTGTGACAATCAAAGTTGCATAAGATTATCAATGTATACAGTTTCTCATGAAAAGTCAAAGCATGTATAGATTAAATATCACTAAATACGAGAAATGGTATAGAAGGGAGCAATGAAGCTCTAGTACATCTCCATCGATGAGAAGATAGTAGATATTTTGACGAATTCCTTGTCCAAAGGGAAGTTTGTATACATCAGGGACAAGATGGGGCTTGTAGAGATTACTCCTCTGGTTGAGAGGGAGTGTTGATATTCTTGATATTGAACTAGTGGATGGTCTTGCTCTAGTGTGGGACAACAATGTAATATTTTAAGCACTCAAGACTTGAAGATGACAACAGTGATTGTAGTAGGCATTGGGTAGCAAGAAAATTGGCAACAAGGGTCATTATCCATGATACAGGATCCCTTATTTCTTTGAAGGACCATTTTCCCTGGTACGAGAGCCCAGAAGATGTCTTATTGTATTTGAGCCACTTTCCCTGGTACAGTTGCTCAATAATGTTATGCATGTCATCAATATTTCTAGTGTGCAAGCAATGAAAGAGAAAAGGAGATCAGTCCCCTTGATCTTCTCTCTTTTTGGTGTAGTCTCCAAAAGGGGGACCTAGTTAGTGGATAGTGAGATCACATGGCAGGTAGCGTGATATGTTTTGAAGTGTGACTCAGAAGGAGTCAAGACTCAAGGGGAGTCATCTAGCTCATGCAAAGAATCATATGTGGAGGGAAAGACCTCCCAATATGATGTCATGGAGTGACATCACCAAAAATGATGCTCAGAGATAGGTAGTCTCTAGGAACAATGTACCTCCCAGGATGAGACTATGTTAAATAGTAAAGAAATTTACAGTGACCATGAAAGCAAGTTATGGTGATTAACCTTGTGATGGAGGAAGATATAGTATGAGACTTAGAGAGAGCATATGTAGCAGTCCTGACACATGATTCAAGCCATGAGATGTTGAGGGAGTAGGCATGGCAGCCATTCCAGTGTATGTATAGGAACTCCCAGAGAGGGAGGGGATACTAAATCCATAGGGAGTAGAGATTGAGTCACCTCTAGAGAAGGAGGAAGAGCTACCTTCTGTATCAGAGGGAGAAAAGACAAAGGAGGAGTCACCTCCAACTCCAGAGGGAGTAGTTATTAAGCCACTCTAAAATGTAGATAGAGCAGTTGTAGAGGAACAAATTGCAGAGAGAGAGTGGAAGATTAAGTTCCATAGAGAGAAGCCTCAAAGGAAAGAAGTTGTTGACAGATTAGAGAAGCTACTTTCAGTCTTAGTGTTTAGCATTTATAGAGTCCCAGAGGAAGCAGTTGCAAAATCCCAGAGGGAGTAGATGCAAAGAGAGTGGAGGACCTTCTCTCAAGAAGAGAGCCAGATAGTTCTTTGTAGTAAGCACCCTGAGCCAACTCGTTATTGAGAAAATTAAGTTGCACCAGAGCAAGTGTACCAGTGTGGTACAATTGGATATGTCTCAGGAGATGAAGAGAGTCTGCAGATATATATAGTTTTTCCCAGGAAGAGAGTGCAATTGACATAAATGACACCAAAGGGTGTTGCTTCATCTCAAGATCATTCAGGATTCGTGGAAGCATACTTCTGTAGAACTCAGTACTGCAGAGGAAGAATATATCACAGCGAATGACGTGATTCGTGGAAGCAGTGAAGCTTCAAAGGCTTCTCCCAAGATTTTATCTGAGACATAGTGTAGATGAAGTAGCCATGCTTCAGCACAAAGACGAGTAGATTGCTGACATTCATGGTATCTGACATATGCTTACCATCAATCAGTTGGCTAGTTGGTGAACCACTCTATTGATGTGAATGTCTTCCCTCATTAAGAGGGAATGATTATATGATTGCATCATGAGACATTCTCCCCGGGGGGTCCTGTGTGGACTTCATCATAATATTCCTCGGATGGTAAGATGAAGGAACCAAGACATTGGTTTCATGAGGAAACCTCGATATGTCTTGTGAGACATTGGTTCCATGAGGGAATCTCGACATGTATTGTGAGACATTGGTTCCGTGAAGGAACCTCGATATGTATTAGACATTGGTTTCATGAGGGAACCTAGATATTTCAAGTATGGTCCAAGATGACTTAGTATGATCATCCCCAAGGGACTGGCCACCCCTTATAGGATGATCTAGCTTAAGTCTTGTGTATATAAACTACATTTTTGACATGGTGTAGAGGAAGGAAGTACTAGGTGTAGTACCTTCCTACAGATGAACAAGTTGTTGATTTTCTTACCAAACCTCTTACTAGGATGAAGTTTGAATACTTCCATGACAGACTTGGCATGGAAAAAAATGCCTCCCTCGCTGAGAAGGAGTGTTAATGTTTGCAACATCCTGAGATATTCTTCAGATCGTACTCCTCTGTGATTGAGTTGAGTTGATCTGTGATGACACCTATCCAAGAGGGATAAGTGGGTTTGGGCTTATAGCCCAACATCCCTTGTGGAGAGAACATGAGGACACATCTCTTGTGGAGATAAAATGAGGACACATCATGGTAGTTTACCTTGATGTCACACACTATGGGTAGTTGACTCTAGTTTTTCTAGAGGGAGTAGTCACTAGAAGTCCACATGGGAGTGCCATGTGTGACAGAATTGTTACTACAAAATCTCGAGTAAGCATCGGGTGGACCTTCTCCTAGATTGGGCTGCAGACCAAGGGAGATAGATGCATTTATCAAAAAGGTGTACTTGTGGTAAATGGGCCTAAGTGTAGTCCTTCCTTGATCGTGACAAGGAATAATATGGACTCGAGGTGCTTTCCATGTGTCAGTTAGCATCGGGCTAACATTCACTCACATGGTTGTACATGTGGTGAACGACCATGATGTTAGATGCTATCACATGGTGAACGACCATGATGTTAGATGCTATCATATGGTGAACGACCTAGTCATGGTGATAAAGACTCAAGATGCTAGATGTTATCACATGAGGACCCCATAGTGAGCTTGATCTCAGAGAAAGTCAATTGGCTCAAAGGGAGAGTCGCAGAAGGAGTTTCCCCTCTATTCAGGTGGGAGAGAGACAACTCCCAAGACCTATAGACAAGTGTCATGAGTCTATGGTGAATTTTTTATACTTCAGAGACAAGCTTTGGCATGATGAAGAATGTCTCCCTCTTTGAGAGAGAGTGTTTATGTTTGGACAACATCGGGAAGACATTCCTCCATATATATATATATATATATATATATATATATATATATATATATATATATATGACATGATATTTATAATATAAGGTATAAATATATATAATAAATAAGTAGTTATTTATTATCCAAGGGACACATCCCTTCATGGATGGTCACCATATGTTCTCTATATATGGAACACTCATCATTGTAATAATCAATCGACCATATATCATCTCATATGAAAAATCAACATAATCAAACTTGGATTTATAAAAGTCAAAGATTATCATATATTATTGATATACTAAATATAGAGTATTTTATATTATCACTACTTTGAGTCCTTAAATAAATAAATGTCACATTAACTAAAATCATAATGAATTCATCATAACTTTTATATACCAACATAGATCCATCTTAATCCAATATCTATCAAGCACCGAGAGGGATTAAATCTCTTGAGGTGAAAACATTTCCTCAAGTTTTTCACTCTAAAAGATGTGTGCACATTGAGAGATTTGATCCCTCTTGATATATAAAGGGTTAATATAGATCTAGGCTGGTATATAAAAGTTAAGCTAACTTCATTATGATTTTAATTAATGTGAGATTTATTTATTTAAGGTGTCAAATTAATGATAATAAAAAATACTTATATTTAGTATTTCAAGAATATATATCATATATTGAGATGATAAATTATCGATATCTTAAAAAATGTGAGGTTTATATGTAGTTAAATATTTCCAAATAAAAATATGGCACATGGTATTCTTTGGATTTTATAGAAGTTTGATTATGGTTGACACAATTTCTTGAAACTCTATTGGTTTTGAATTTCAACTCACCAACAAAGAAGTTTGATTATGGTTGACCCAATTTATTGAAACTCTATCGATTCTTGAATTCGAACTAATCAACAAGGAATTTTCTTATGAGGTCCATTTTAAACTGAAGTTCACTTTAATACAATGTTAAGAACGAAAGTAATTACACATCTCTCTCATAGTGGAATGTAGAAAGTGCCTCTCTATGAAATCACAATAGAAGCCCATTATTACATCTACCCCAATTATCACTTGTGTTCCCTCACCCACCCACCAAGATGAGAGCCTATGACAAGAAAGACACAAACATATCCCTCCATTGGTTAAATACATTTTGAGTAGATTTTGCATTTTGTCCTATTCCAATCAATCAAAGAATTAGGGGATATATACTTTTGAATTAAGATCATACTCCAAATTTTATCCTTTGTAAATGCATTCCATAAAGATTTTATAGCCAAATAATGGCCCAAAATATGAATGTGCTTATAGCCACACACCCCCAAAACTAGTAGGGCTAACCAAATTTTGAATCCTAACCCAATGTGATCATTTAAATTCACTACTACCTTGCCAAAGGGAATTATAACAAAAATTATGAATTTTCTCCAATACACCTTTTAGAATATTCACAATAATGTGCCAATAATGTGGCAATAAATATGTATGCCCACTAGTGCTAACTTCATTAGGACCAATATTCCCCTTCTTGACAACCACCTTTTTCATGGGAGTGCAATTATTTTCTCGATTTTGGAAACCAACCACCACCAATGTGCCCTTCCAAAACAATTAGGCTTTAGTATAAACCTCGGGTAATTAAATCCATCATTCAAATCCAAGTTCTGATAAGGGAAAAATATTTTTAAATTAACTGAGACTTATAATCATTCACCTCCATACCTATTTACTTACTATATATTTGAATTAATTCCAAAAACCATGATCCATCTCTATAGAATGTAAAGAGAAATAAAATGACATCATCCACAAAAACAAAATGAAACAATGCTTCCTCCTCTATACTAACATATTAACTAAACCTCACCCTCCTTGCCACCTTCTACCACCAGAAGAAAAATATATGGAAAAAGATGACACCCCTACCTTATCCCTCTAGAAGACTTGAAAAATCTAGAGGAAACACCATTTATCTATATTGCAAAGGAAGAAGTAGTTACACAACACACTATCGTAAAAAGAAGAACCCACTATGTAAAAGAAATAACATAAGATAAAAACATGATACATTTTCATAAGACTTTGAAAAATCCACCTTGATTATAGAATGAAGACCCTCTTGTGTTGTACCAAGGGCCTCGTGGATTTGTTTTCGTTGAAGAAATCCAAAAAGTCAATATGTTTAAAGTAAAATAGTATATCGGTTGGAAAAAATTCAAATTGAATTTATAACATATATTTTTTCACGTTTGATTATTAAAGAAATGATGAAATTAGAACTAAAATTAATTTTGTAAATAATTATAAACAATAATTTAATTCAAAGGGTACGTTTTTTTATTTCATGTTTACTTTAATCCTTAAACCTATTGAATTTTTGTATTAAGTTCATGTTTATAATTATTTATAAAATTAATTTTAGTCTTAATCGCATCCTTTCTTACTTTGTGAATGTTCAACAAATATCTAATAAATATTCATTTTCAATAATTTCCAATGGGTATCCTTCTATTTTAATATTATTCTCGATGGATAATTATTATTTGAATCTTTTAATTCTTTCACCAACATTATTTTCACCATTATTACAACTTTATTTGTCCCTTATAATGAATGACATGTCCACTTGAAATGTCGGACATTTCATAAATCGTGTCCACTCAAATGTGAGACGTTTCATAAACCTACACACAATTTATTTCTAAAAAGAAAAGTAATTTATTTCCAGAAAATTTAACACATTATGACTAACTATGAAAATATACACACTCAAATACCTTATAAACTATTACATGCTAGATCATAATAGAAAAAAATTAAAATACATCCCTATAATAGCAAAATGACCATTATGGAATTCAAAAAGTACAAAGTGATTTTCTATTAGATCAAGGCCTTCTTTGGAGAGTTTGTCAACAACTTGATATATGTGTGAACCTGATATCTTGGAATATCCTAGAAATAATTTTATGTTGTGTATCTATCACAAGTAATCCTATGTTGTGGATTTATACATGTTCATTCATTTAATAACCAACAAGGAGTCACAGACTACTTGGGTATTTCTCATATCCTTATCCATAGAAAATTTCAGCAAATAAAAGTGTCATTAATTCTCCAATGTTGTTGGTCTCAATGCAAATATTTGATTTGAAAAAAAAAAGTAATGAGATTCAGAAAGAAAAAAAAGTAAATCCAATCCCAACAGCCTTGTTTTGACCTTGACAAGTACCATCAAAATGTCCCCAGGGAATATATTTATCCACTTGAAATTCACCCAACCCTATGGTGAATTATTTTTTGGGGGGCATCTCCTTGTAAAATGGAAGTAACCCAATCACCTAAGATGAGACTTTGAAGGTTGGAAGATGAATATCCTCAAACAAAGAGGCATTTCCAAATTCTCCATTGAACAAAAAAAGGCACTACTTGTAGGCAATCCAACTCCTTCCTTGAAAACAAAGATTGAAAGTAAGCTTCAATATTTAGACCGTGCCACAATGAGTCAAAACCAAGAAATCCTTCAGCCCCTCTCCAAATGGAATAATAAAAATGAAAATATATATGAGAATTATATTCCTCATGGGATTTGCATAAGGGTCGCCTTATAGGACCAACCTTACCTCTTCTTTGTAAAATATCCCAAGTCAGGAGAGAGGGCTAACCTCATAAGAAATTTTGATTTGGGTGGTGCTTCACTTTGCATATATTTTTCCACCACAAAATAATTGCCACCTCAACCATTGAAAACACCGCCTAATACCCCAACTTTGTGGTATCATAATGTCCTTTCTTATTAAATCCCCAAATAAGTTCATCATAATGTTCACAAAGTGTGATGTGATCCCTATATATTTCAGCTACAAAAAGTTCCTAATATGTTGCAAGCCCACCATCTAGTCATAGATCAACAAAGCTCAATCAACCTTGTTTCCACATAAATGTTTCCATAGACTTATTTATTGAACTATGTCATTCTCCCAATCTATCTTAAATGTTGGAACAAGTCTTCCAGAAGGAATATATTCCTATTACAACCCATTATTTCATCTACTGCTATTCTCACATGTGTTCCATCATCCACCTTCTAAATGAGATCCTACAATAGAAAAATATAGAGACATCGCCTTCCATTGGTTAGACACATTTTGAATCAATTTCTTCTCTTTTCTAATCCAATCAATAAATGAATTAGGGGATATGTACTTATGAATTAAGATCAATCAAATATTTTGCAGCCAAAGAGTGGCCAAAAAGATGAATGTGATTTAAGCCTCACCCCCCCAAAAAAAATCCTTAGGACCAACCAACCTCTCCCACCTAACCCAATGTGATCCTTTAATTCAATACTACCTTGCAAAAGGAACTTATAATAGAACTTCTAAATTTTCTCAAATACACATTCTAGAATATGTGCAACATTGTTCCTATAAACAGGTATGGCCTCCAGGATTAACTTCACTAGGACCAGTCTTCCCCCACTTGATAGTGAGAGGGAAATTATTTTCTCAATTTTGGAATCCATCCACCACCAATCTGCCTTCCTATAACAACTAATATTTAGTGTAATATCAGGTACATAATGCCCCCATTCAAGTCCAAGTGATGATAAGAAAAACATATCTCAAAATCAACCCCCTATTCCTCAATCATGCCTGAAGTAAGCAAAAATGACTTAGCATGATTCATCTCCATACCTATTTCCTTACTATATAATTGAATTAATTCTTGGAACCATGATCCCTCTCTAGAGGATCAAAATAAAAATAAAAGGACATCATCTAGAAAAAGAAAATGAGACAATGCTTCCCTCCCTATACTAAAACCTTGAATAGACCTCATTGTCTCCTCTAGTATATACCTGCTTAGGCCTTCTACCACTAGAATAAAAGGATGTGGAAAAATATAGCATCCCTTCCTTATCCCTCTAGAGGGCCTAGAAAATATGGAGGCATCACCATTTATCAAAATTTCAAAGGAAGAAGTAGTTACACAACATATTATCCACCTAACAATCTCCAAAACCCAAGAAGCAAAAACAATAATTGAATATACAAAGCCATGATACCTTGTCACATTGGCTTTGAAAAATCAATCTTGATTACAGTTAGTGAAATGGATGAAATTTTTATAGAATGAATACCCTCTTGTGTTGTACCAATGGCCTTGTGGATTTGTCTTCCTTAAATAAATCCAAATTGTTTGGCAAAGATGTATTTAGAGAGAATCGGCTTCAACTTGGATGTTATTACTTTTGAAATTAGCTTGTACAAGAAATTTCATAATGATATAGGTGGAAACCCATCAAAAGGATGCATATAGTCATGTTTTGGAATAAAGGATATTAAGGTTACATTTAAACTACAAGCCATCCTTTATAATTTCTTACCTCCTTCACCACTCTCAACACATCCAGACCCAACATATCAAAGAAATATATAAATAACTCCACCGAGACCATCCATCAAGTCCAGGGCTCCTGTCCTTTTTAAAATATTGTAAGATAGAAAACAACTCCTCCTATTTCCCAGGACTATACAAGTCTTCATTAAGATCATTAATAATATTTTTTGGGAGATATGACACGACTTTTATAATCTCAGTCAAATTCGCCCTCTAAGGTTCCTTTAATATCCCTCCAAAATTATTAGCCACGAGTTCTTCCGATCCTTTAAATCCTCTGATCATACCACCTCGATCTTGCATTTCCCAAATACTATTAACATTCCTTCAACGCTTGGCGAAGGATTGAAAGAACTTAGTATCATTATTCTCGAACTAGGTCCAAGTAGATTTTCTCTTAATCACCAATATGTCTCCTTTTTAAACAACATTTTGGTTCTCTTTGCCTCATGCTATTTAAATCTATCTAATTTATACACTCTAGAACCATCACCAAGACCTACTACCACCTCCTCCACTTCCACCAGATTGTAATCTCAAGACCTATATCTTTCCACTTCCTTCTTAATATTTTTTTGAGCCAAAAAAAATTGTTCACTAGTAGAGAGGTCCAATTTGGAATTAAAGGGCTTATGGAAAAAACCTCTTCCTTCAACCACCCCAAATTGAACTTGAATAGGGTTATGGCCCAAATTCCTAGCTCTTGCTCGAATCAATAAAGTGGCACCCTCTACAAAACTGAATCATGTGAAAAAATATATCCAATCATTTGAACATCGCTTCAGACATGTTATTTCTCCACGTGGAACACTTTTTAATTGGAGAAACATCTACTATTCCACCAAATTCAAATCTCTTAGATAAAAACTCCCCTAGATGATCATCCTTGAACTCTCCCCCCATACTTCTCTTATGTTCAAGGTAAAGTTCAACACTCACCCCATAATAAGTTTTTTAGACTTAAAGCATTGGAAATTGAGCACCCTATCCCATTACTATGGTCTCTCATCATAAATCCCATAATCATTAAGCATTGTAAAGGATACGACCAAATGTTTTCTACAAACGTTTACACATAAACATGATTAGAATGAATAGGATTTCATCATAGTAATGTTGTGATTCCACCCCATTTCCATCCCCCTAGACAAGCCATCCAAATATACTACAAGAAAATACCATAAGCCCAGAACCTTCCTCGATTGAGTCACCAATAAATCCCCCTTCCCGGTACTCACCTAAATAAAAAAAAACTGTGTCTAGTCAATTAACCTCCACCAACTTCTTTACAACCAATTTATTTTGATGCAAACCTACCAAGTCCAATTTGACTCAAACAGGGCCCTTGAACAAATTTGTTAGCAAATTTTCACTCGGTTGTCCCGATTTCTCTAATCGTCCTCAAATCCTTCTTTGACAGAGCCCCAAACTTCTATTTTCATGCATCAATGAACAAGTTACTTTGAACACCTATTTATTTTAGCAATTTTTATTTTTTTATAAAATAAAATAGGCTAACTGTATTGTGTTAGCCTATTTATTAATTTATTTTTAGCGATTTTTATTTTAAAAAATTAACATGCGGGTAGAGAATGGTTTTTGTTTTTTTAATTATGTTTTTTTAAAACATTTTTTTTAAATTGAAAAACTGCTAGGTATTTTCTATTATATACAAAAAAGTGTTACAACATACCCGGGGGAATCTACCAAAAAGGAAACCAGATTTCCTCAACCGGAGGTTTTCATCCTAGATTTTAAACCAGAGGTCTTATGTTCAAAATTACCAGCTATAATATTTATCAAAACAATATTAATCATCTTCCTTTAATTGTCTTTATGATGTCTATAAACTATAAGACTAATAGTATATCTATAGATGAAAGAAAAACAAAAAATATCAGAAGTTTTTTCAAACCTATCATCCCTCTGCTTTACCCTGGGATTTCTCCTTCAACTCGTCATCCAAAGAATATGTTGAAGGTTTCTCAAGTGCATCCACATCAATAGGATTATTCCTAGTCCCTGAGGAGCTAGGAATTCCTTCTCCATCCATCCTTTATTTAGATTGGCTTCTTGTAGGATAAACTTTGAAATGGATTCCATACTGAGACTTACAAAATACTTCAAATTTACCTTCAAAAACATGAACTGCATGCACAATGTCCCCCCATTCTCACACGGTTCTCTCCCATGCTTGTCTAACCATGGCCTTCACAATCTAGTATGTTTCCTCCATTTTAAAGTATGTGGAGTCCCTTGTCCTAGAGTAGAAAGGATTAGAGACCCAATCATGAACCTCCTCCAAGACTTCTTTATCATATGTTTCCCATCGTTGGGCTATTATGACCCAAGGGGGGGCATATATGGGGTTAAATGTGTATGATATGATCCCAAGGGGGGGAATATATGGGGATAAATGTACAGGTAATGTGTAAATATATATGTAATAGGGTTGATCTAATAGTAAAGGGGCCTCATGTGTTGTGTGTGAATAGGTATATATAGATAGCATGTATTCATTATTGAGAACATGTGAATTGTGATGTATGAATGTATTTGGTTATTTGGAGGTGGTTCTCCTATTATTTAACGATTTATTGTGTAACTTATCTCTCTTATCTATATTGGAGTGGTGCTCTAAGCTCACATCCGTGTACATGGTCTGAACTTATGGTATATATTGGTATCTTAAGCATTTGGTTCATAATATTTAGTATAAGAGGATCGATCATAGGGTTTTGCTTCTTCAAGCGAGTCACCTTGAAATTTTCACTATAAAACTTTTTCTCAGATGCTTCAGATAGCGAAATTTGGAGGTTACTTAGAAGACATATCAATGTACCTATGGTAAAATGTTTAGGTTCTAGCTTATTATACTTTTGGAGATATATCCCATGGAAGTTAGGGATTTTTACTAGACCTGGAATCAATCTCAAATGAGTCATTTTAAGAATTTTGCTATAAATTTTTCTTAGTGATGTTTTAGACTATAAAATTTACAGAATACTAAGAAAAAATAGCAAATTTAACCTCATAAATATTTCATATTTTGGATCATTTTAATTTATGAGATGTAGTCTATGAAAGGTAGGGTTATTTGACTACTCCTATAACTAATATCAAATAGGTGTTTTGGGTAAAATAGTCATATATTCTCAAGTAAGGATCCAAATTCAGTGTGAATAGTTGCATTTGAAATAGGATAGTCCATAGTATTTTTGGTACAAATTTCAAAATCGGGTATTAAATATTGGACACATGGCATTCTTTACAAGTTCACTCTCCAGAAAAGGCCAAATATAAGAAAGGTTTGGGAAAGTTATCATAACTTTCATTTGGTAAATATTTGTTTGTCAAATATGTGGCTTTGTAGAGAATACATATCATAGTACTACATGCAAAAATTTCAAACTCAGAAGGGAAGAATTTTCAGAAACACATCACAAGGAAGGTCGACTAGAAGGACAGACTCCAAATGAGGGTTTTCAAAGGTATGTTCACTTAAAGCTATCATAAATTTTGATTGAGATGTCCAATTTAGGTGAATCAAAATCCATTGGAAAGAGAAAACATAGAGGATTATATTGGAAAATTTATTATAACTAATTGAGATTGTTATCCTTAATATATTGAGGTCATAAGTTGAGGGTTGGGGTTAGACCTCAATTAAGCATCAATATCAATGCCTAAGTTTAGTGGAGATGAATATTAAGATGAAATCAATCCTATGGAATGGTGTATGTTGGTAAAGGAATATGGTATGAATCCTTCAGAGATAGGGAGATTTTTTTTGGTAAAGCTTGGGAGTGGTGGATGAGTATTGATAAGGATACTAAATGGAACAATACATCTGAAGAATTTGTAGAACAATTCTCAAATAAATGGATTAGGGATACAAAAATGGAGGAAATGTATAGAATTCAAAATGAGTTAAAAGAAAAAAAAAATAGATCAAGAAGAAGGGTGATGAGCTATCTAAGATATGAGATCTTAATGGAACACTCATTGAGGAGGTTCAAAAATTAAAACAAGGAAAGTGTATCAAATGGAAGGGGGAAAAGGACGAGTCAAGGGAATATTTGAAAAATAAATATGAATAGATATATATATTATGAAACCATAATAAAAAAATATTGGATGAGTTTAAGATATTGAAAGAAGAAAAGAAGAATTGTCAAAATCAAGAAGAAGCAAGGATATTGGATGAAGAATATACCAAAAGACTTGAAGAGGAAATTTGCAATAAGGTTGAGGAATCCTGAAATACTAATAAGGTAAAATCATAAATGCAATCCAGAATTGAAGACAAACGTCGGAACTTGATAAATGGGGAGACAATGTAGTTTCAAAAGGTAAAAAGAAGACAATATTCAAGAAGGTCACCAGAATATACTTGAAGAAGTTGAACTTCACCTAGAGGATGTACATGCCAAATATGATGGTATTATATCCAAGGCTAGAGTAATCGAATACCAAGCAAAGAGGGTAGAGGATTCCATTTTCTTTGAAAATAAGATAGATGAAATGGGTGTGTTAAGTGAAGAAAAAATGTCAAATGTGAAACCATATTGACATCCTCGTTATCAAGAAAGATTTCATGGAAGACAAAAAGATTGAAATCATCATTATCAAGGAACAAGATGGAATACTCATCAATATTCATGGAATATGGCATCACAAAACCACTCTTCAACAAGCTATTATCAGAGACCAACAACCACTATAAGTTGGATAAGTTACAACAACAACACATGGCATAAAAGAAAAGAAAATTATCTAACAACTAGCCACCGAGTAATACAAAAAAGAATTTATTTTGGATAGATGGATCATCATCAATGGAATGAATAAAGCGAGAACATAAGAATATCATATTACTTGTTTTCATCACATGTGAATCCTTTAATTGCAAAGATTTAAGGACAAATATTTTTTAAGGAGGGTACTATGTTATGACCCAAGGGGGGCATATATGGGGCTAAATGTACTTGTAATGTGTAAATATATATGTAATAAGGCCGGCCTAATAGTAAATGGGACACATGTGTAGTGTGTGAATAGGTATATATAGATAGTATGTATTCATTATTGAGGACATGTGAATTGTGATGTATTAATGTATTTGGTTATTTGGAGGAGGTTCTCCTATTATTTAAGGAGTTATTTTGTAACTTATCTCTTTGATCTATATTGGAGTTGTGCTCCATGCTCACATTGGTGTACATAGTGTGTATTTATGGTTTATATTGATATATTAAGAATTTGTGATGCAGGATCATTGCTTCACCTCAACATGCGCCAGTTGATTAGCACGATTGGTGTGCATTCAAGGAAGGGAGAGGCGCCGCCCTCTCATTTTCCCTTTGAAAGTTTAAATTGTAATTAAGGAAATTAATGTTGTCAGGATGGTAGAGCCAAGTTGTGCCTTCACACAAGATGTAGATGAGGTCTCCATTTAAGTGTTTGATGGTAGGAGGGATCTGTATCCGATTCGGATCAGATTTCCATCATTGTAATCTGCCTCGTTAGTCAGGCGTTTTGACTGGTGATTAGAAACCACTAGCTTAGATTAGAGGGAAGCCATCGAGAACCTCCTATATAAACTCTTGTATTGTTTCCCAGTAGCAGGATTAGATATCAGAGTTGGAGGTTGATGAGATCCGAGACTCAATCATGGTCTGGTCTCACATATTGTAATGAACATTCCACCATTAATAAAAAAGAACGGATTTTTCTATTTACCAATTTCTGTGTAATGGATGTTTAGTTTTGAATGTCGTTCGTATGCATTTTTACTGTAGATGTATGTTAGAAATCATATGTAGGGATAGAATTATAATTCTCTATCTGTGAGTGTGTTGAATTAGTTCTGGTTGTTTAGGCTAAGTGCAAGGAGTGCGCGACRGAGAGTTGAAACTATGTGAGTCGACGCAAGGAGTGAGTGTCTAAACTCATTTGAGTCATAAGAGAAGTTTCCAGGAAGGCACACCAGAACAATTCACAGCATCGGAGGGGAAATTCAAGGTTTTTGAATACCTTGGAGAGAAATTTTGCGCAGGAGAAAGYGTAGCGTAGAGTTATTGAATACTCTGGGAGACTCTGCCAGGAGGGCATTAAGAAAATGTGAGTGCACATAGAACCAACACATTCTGGAGTGTTAGAGACATTGAGAGAATCCCAGGGTTGTTGAACACTCTAAGGAAGGAATGCTTTGCATGTGTGCATCGAGAAAGGAAAGGAGATGCCTTAATAATTCTCGAAGGGCTCAGGTAGAAGTTGCCAAGAGGCTGAGACGAGCGCAAGGAGTGCACCAAGGATAAGGTAAGTTAATCTTACAATATCAAGAGGAAGGGCGTTAAGTTTCCAGGAGGGCACTAGAAGGTTCGTTGAAGGATGGGAAAAGAGCCGAGAACCTCGAAAGTTTCAAGTCGAGAAAAGTCACGGGAGAATTAGCACAAAACTCTACAGGGAGAGCATAGAAAGGCCAAGAAAAGTCTAAGTCTTGGGAAGAAATACTGCTAAGTGAGCACGAGGAGTGAGGACTTGCCGAAATCTCAAAGGAAGTCAGAATCATCCATCATCGGGAGGAGATAGATGGAAAGAGATCAGGAGATCTAGGGGTTAGAGTTCCTGAAGGTTTGCCAAGAATGAACAGAAGTATTCATTAAGTTGCGAAGGGTGGTTTGAATCCAGACCGTTGGATCTAGGAGGGACACGTGGAAGCGATCCATAGATTTCGGAGGTGTAGCACTCCAGAGGATATTTGAGGAGAACAATGAGAGACTCTCGAAGGCCAGAGTCTGAATAGATCGCAACCATCAATCTAAAGGAAGAATGGAGACCGTTGATCCTTGCGCCAATGTGAGTTCTTCGATTCAGAGTTTGGTAACCTAGGATTCAGTTTTTGTGGGAAGAGCCAAAGCCCGAAGCACTTTTCATGGTTTAGCCCCAGGACATAGCCCAATGTCATATGATAGAAAGGGCCTAGAACGAAGAGCGAGTGTTGTCTCTAACTTTGTTCGAAGGGATAAGAGGAGAGCCATGGGGTTAAGAGGACCAACACTTTGGAGAAACAGGGACATGTGACAAATCACATTTGTTTCCAGGAAGGAGCTGAAGAGTTAATTAGACTCAAGTGTTTGAATGATCCTAGACTAGGAGGTCGCACAACCCCGAAGGAGAAAGGGAGGGGTTATGCACCAGGTGGTATCAGAGCCACAAAATTGATTTATGTAGGCAGGAGAGATAGAGTGAGATGCAACAATATATATTAAAGAGGTGGTTGAGATATACCGAAAGCCTCAGTGGAGAGGGAAAGAGATCTGGTAGAGGTCTTGTAGATTTCCAGGTGGGAAATGAGAAGGGCTCAGGTGATATCATAAACTACCAGGAGAGCAGAGGAGGCATCCTGATTTTCCAGGTGAGCAAGGAATAAGAGATGAACTCAGCCGAGATTTCATGTCAGCAAGGGGTGTTGACAAATGGAGGGGAGGTGAAAGAAAGGCCTCATCCATATGAATACTCGTGTGGAGTTGCGAGCTGCATGAATGAATATGATGAGAAGTTGAAAACTTCCATCACAAAGAAGAAGGATCAGAGGAGCATTCTAGTCATTAGGGGAATCTAGATATTCCTTCCAAGCAGTCGAGGAGAGGCTAGCATAGGTGTTGCAGATACTGTCATGGAGGAGAAGGAGTGGATACTGAAGCCTTCCCCAACGAAAGAGGATCACCCGATTGAGTTACTCACTCAGTGGGAGATGGAGTTGAAGATACTGGAGGATTGGTTGGACAATCTGGAGCCAGGAGGTGGCTGCCATGGGATAGACATGCCAGAAGATACATACCAGTATGAGTTGCAACTGGAGGAAGATGGAATGGAACCAGCCAAAGAAATGACAGGCGTTATTCTGTTAGAGGATATAGTTGAACATTAGTTCAGTGACGAGACTGCGAAATTGGAGTCTGCACCAGAGGCCAGTCAGTGTCACAAAGGATGAAAGTAGCGTGGGAGGTTAGGATGATCTACCCATGGAGCAGCACAAAGAGTTGCAGCTAAGCAAACTGCACAAGGAGAACCAACCGATGAAGTGGTTGGAGGAAGCCATAGAGGAGATAAGGAAGTTGAGGTTGAGGTTGGCGGAAGAAGTTGTCATCAAGGAGAATTTGGATAGAGGAGAACCTGCACGAGCAACAGGGGAGATGCAGAAGCAACAACAGTGAAGCAGAGGAGCAGATGGACAACTGTAGGAGAAATTTTTGGATCCAGGAGGATTTCGACAGAGCTGGGAAGCTCGTGAGTAGGAGCTCATGAATTTTCGTAGTCGTGGAGTATGATGCAGGAGCATCACTCCACCTCAGCACACGCCATCTGATTAGCATGATTGGTGCGCATTCAAGGAGGGAGAGGCACCTCCCTCTCATTTTTCCTTCGAAAGTTTAAAATGTAATTAAGGCAATTAATGTTGTCAGGATGGTAGAGCCAAGTTTTGCCTTCGCACAAGCTGTAGATGAGGTCACCATTTAAGTGGTTGACTGTAGGAGGGATCTGTATTCGATTCAGATCAGATTTCCATCATTGTAATCTGCCTTGTTAGTTAGGAATTTTGAATGGTGGTTAGACACTACTAGCTTGTCTTAGAGGGAAGCCATCAAGCCCCTCCTGTATAAACTCGTGTATTGTTGCCCAATAGTAGGAGTAGGTAGTAGATTTGGAGGTTGATGAGAGCCGAGACTCAGTCTTGGTCCAGTGTCACATATTGTAATGGACATTCCACCATTAATAGAAAAAGAACAGATTTTTCTGTTTACCAATTTCTGTGTAATGGATGTTTAGTTTTGAATGTCGTTCACATGCATTTTTAATGTAGATGTATGTTAGAAATTGTCGGCAGGGATATAATTATAATTATCTATCTATGAGTGTGTTGAATTAGTTATGGTTCTGTAGGCTAAGTGCAAGGAGTGAACGACAGAGATTTGAAACTCTGTGAGCCAACACAAGGTGTGCATGTTTGGACTCATTCGATTCAGAAGAGAAGTTGCCAAGAGGGCACACCAGAACAATCCACAGCCTTAGAGGAGAAATTCAAGATTGTTGAATACCTTGGAGAGAAAGTCTGGGCGAGAGAAAGCGTAGCGCGGAGTTACTGAATACTCTGGGAGACTTTTCCAGGAGGGCATTGAGAAAGTGCGAGTGTGCATAAAACCAGCACATTCTAGAGTGTTAGAGACATTGAGAGAATCCCATGGTTGTTGAACACTCTGAGGAAGGAAGGCTTTGAAAGTGTGCATCGAGCAAGGAAAGGAGATGCCTTAATAATTTTGGAAGGGCTTGGGTAGAAGTCGCAAGGAGGCTGAGACGAGCGCAAGGAGTGCACCAAGGAGAATTTAATTTCATCTTACAAGATCAGGAGGAAGGGAGTTAAGTTTCCAGGAAGGCACCAGAAGGTTCGTTGAAGGATGAGAAAAGAGCCGAGAACCTCGATGGTTTCAATCCGAGTAAAGTCGCAGAAGAATTAACACAAAACTCTACAGGGAGAGCAAAGAAAGACCGAGAACAGTCTAAGTCTCGGGTAAAAATAGTGTTAAGTGAGCACAAGGAGTGAGGACTTGCCTAAATCCCAAATGAAGGCATAATCATCCATCATTGGGAGGAGACAGGTGGCAAGAGATCAGGATATCTGGAAGGTTTTCCAAGAACAAACGAAAATCTTCGCGAAGTTGCGAAGGGTGGTTTGAATCCATACTGTTGGATCTAAGAGGGACGCGTGGAAGCAATACTGACATTTCGAAGGCATAGCACTCCGGAAGATATCTGAGAAGGATAGCAAGAGACTCCTGAAGGTTAGAGTCTGAATAGATCACAATCGTCGATATTAAGGAAGAACGGGGACCATTGATCCTCACACCAATGTGAGTTCGCTAATTCGTAGTTTGGGAACGTAGGAGTCAGTTGTTGTGGGAAGAGTCGAAGCCCAAAGTGCTTTTCGTGGTTTATCCCTGGGACACATCCTGAGGTCATATGATAGAAAGGGCCTGGCACGAAGAACGAGTTTCGTCGCTAAATTTCTTCGAAGGGCTAAGAGGATAGTCATGGGGTTAAGAGGACCTGAACTTTGGAGAAAGAGGGACCTGTGAAAAATCACATTTGGTTCCAGCAAGGAGCCAAAAATTCAATTAGACTCAGGTATTTGAACGATCCTAGACCGGGAGGTCACGCAACCCCGGAGGAGAAGGGGAAGGGGTCTACACCAATTTGTTCCATAACATGGGCTCTAACCTCTGCCTCAATCTCTTCATCTTCCTTATTTTTCACTTTCATAAATGACTCGTGGAAACGATGGCCTGCCTCCCAAGACTCAAAGGCTTCCCTGGTGTTCACGAATGGCCCTTGGGATGAAGAATTTGTCTCTTTCCTCTACACCGTCTGATCTCTCTCCCTATCCCTCATTCCCAATTTCCTATCCATCCTAGAATTGACAAGTTCCCTGAAATCCAAAAAAGACTTTAACCAAATGCTTCCTCTATGACCTTCACACATTTTCCACGCAGTTCGCTTCCCAATATTTCTTCTTACCTAGATAAACATTGACCTATGTCTTTCCCTTTTCACCACAGTATTTGCCTCTCTAATTTTCCTTATCTCTCTAATTATGGGTAAGATTTGAATTCTCAGACTCTAGTCACCTCGTGGAAGGCTTGACAAGTAAATTCTAGCTAACCAGAGCTCATTATACCTACATAATGTACCCATTATATAATTTCCCTCGAGAAGTTGCCACCCCTCAAGCCAATTAAATAGAATTAGTACCATCATGACTAGAGTTGTCGACCCAACCTTCATTTCTCCATTATTCCTTTGATTTCTCTCATTACTCCCACAATAAAATCTCCACTTCAGCATCATCAAGTGAAGCATCCTTCCTMTGTGCAAACTACTACTTGACTTAATACTCTTTTTCATTTCCATATTTTACATGTGTAGCACCATACTCTCCACTCCTATACCTTACAAATGTTAACCTTCCTATCTAATTACTCGGTGGCCCTACCTCTAAGTGACCCATAGCACTTGTCAAGTCATCCTCCTAGAACCCTACTTGGGTGTGTTGAGGTTTGACTAGTGTCACCCCATTTGTGAGAAAACATATTTTTAAAAATGGTTAATTTTGAATTTAAAAAATGCATGTATCCCCTTGCTTTGGGATTTTTTCACAATTTTTTATTGTTTTCACTATTTTTATTTATTTTTCGCATTTTTAGGGTTTTTTTCTTTCTTTTATGATTTTGTTTACATCATAAATATTTTAGGCCACGGATTAAAAAATGTTGCAATTTTTAACCCAAAAATATGTTGGCATGTTTTACAGGCAGCGTATTCTTGTTATTGATGGCAAGTACAACAACGACAATGGCTTAGGTATAGGAAGAATGTGCCAGGCGGGCACCAGAAGTATTTTGGGAAGACGTAGTAGAGCAAGCTCGATAAGATCAGAAGAGATAGTGCAAAGTATGCGTGTTTGTCATTGATGGCAAAGATCATGACCAGCAGCGCAGGGATAATGGCATGGCAATGGCAAGTTCAACAAGTGATCGTTGGATCCCATTCAGAAGCGTAAACTCCAGGAGTCAAGGAAGAAAATCATGGCATAAAATCGCGAAATGTGAAACCATGACTTAATCTCCATTCGAAGTTTCGGATACAGGGAGTTGGAGGTGTCTAGGACACTCACGAAAAGAATTTCGAAATCATGAAATGTGAAACCACGACTTAATATGAGTCGTTGATCAAAGGGAGATCGTGGACCGTTGATCTGACTCCATTTCGGATTTTCGGATACCGGGAGTTGGAGGTGTCAAGAACACTCATGACAAGAATCACGAAATCGTGAAATGCGAAACCACAACTTAATCTGAGTCATTGATCAAAGGAGATTGTGGACCGTTGATCTGACTCCATTTCAGAGTTTCGGATACGAAGAGTTGGAGGAGTCAAGGAAGCAACTCACGGTAGGAACTCGCGATATGCGAAATCATGAAAAGATCTGGACCGTCGAACCATCAAGATTGTGGACCGTTGATCTGAATCGATTTCAGAGTTTCGGCGATCGCAACATGAAGAGTCAAGACTCTTCATCACAGGAGTCCCGAAGTTGTGAAATGCGAAACGCCGAAAATTTCAGGGTTCGTGACTTGGAGTGTCGAAACACTTCAGCACAGAAATTCCGAAACGTCGAAATGCGAAATGCCAAAAATTTTAGGGTTCGTGACGTGGAGTGTCGAAACACTTCAACACAGAAATGTTGAAACGTCGAAAATTTTGGGGTTCGTGACTTGGAGTGTCGAAACACTTCACCACAGAAATGTTGAAACGCCAAAATGCGAAACGCCGAAATACCTTTTGGTGTAGGCTGTGGTCACCGTTAGTGGTCATGTGAGAGGGAGGAGCTAGCACCAAGCTAAGCTCCTTTTCGGCAATTGTAACATGAAGAGTCGAGACTCTTCACCACAGAAATGCCGAAATGCCGAAATGTCGAAATGCGAAATGCGTGTTCAGAATTGGCCCCTGGTCATTACCTATGATCACATCGACAAAGGCTCAAGGGAGGGGCTAGCACGAAGCTAATCTCCATTTCGTAGATCGCGACTTGGAGAGTCGAGATGCCTCACAACAGGAATTGTCGAAATGCGAATCGCGAAAGCGCCTTCTGAACAGGCGTGTGGTCACCACTGGAGGCCACATGTGAAAGGAAAGGTGAAAGGTGCCAAAGGCATAAGGCTCAAGAGGTTCACATTGTAACTGCCAGAAACCACTGATTGTTTCTGCACAGAAAAATCAAAGAGGCCTCAGTGTGATTGCCAGAGGAGATGAAGAGTCTCAAGGCATCTACCAGTGGAATGAAGACTGTTCATAGAGGCGATTGACAGATGGAAGAGTGTTGAAGCTTGTAACTGCAACAGAGAGGATGAGCTCAACTATGATAGAGAAGACGAAGAGTCTCGACTGCTAGACAGGCTAAGGAATCTCAGCATAGCACCCAGTGATGATGAACGCATGGGTATAACCGCCAGAAAAGCTGAGGAATTTCCATGATGATCAAGAAGAGGACTCGACATGAGGAGAACATGCATAACAGATAGAGTGTGTTGATGCTCGAGGGAGTGAAGCGGTGGCAATGTGGAGTGGTAGTGAATATCCCGATGTGGAGAACAATGGTGGGGTGTAGAGCATCCAGAAGCATTGCGCATATAGTATGCACAAGGTGCACAGAGACTATAAGAATGCAGAATAAAGAAGAGATGAGTGTTGTTGTTGAGAATGATTCATGTGTGTAGAAGGAGGCAGTGTGCAGCAGCTGAAATACACAGAAGAGGAATGGTGCATTGAATGGACATGGCGCACAGAGCATAAAAGGCAGAAGAATAGAAAGCACAAGGCATGTGTGCAGGAAGATAGTGAGGCAGACAGAGCAGGGCAGTGTAGCAGAACAGTGATGAGACTGGTAAGCCATTGATGAACATTATATCACTGTAATAAGTTTCAGTAGCAAAGATTGATATTTCAGGGTGGTAGGGAGGTGCTAGGGAGGACTGTTGTCCTCAGAGGTTCAAGTGGGTGCTTGAACACAGGGAGTTGTAGCTTCCATCTGGTTGTAGCTAGAGAAACCAGGGTGGCAGGGTGGTGCAAGGGAGAACATTGGTTCTCTGATATACAGGTCAGTGCCTGTGTAACTGGAAGTTGGTGCTTCCATCCAGTTGGTGCTAGAACTCTTAGGAAGTTGGTGCTTCCATCCAGTTGGTGCTGGAACTCTTAGGGAGTTGGTGCTTCCTTCTAGTGGGTGCTAGAGAAACTAGGGAGTTGGTGCTTCCTTCTAGTGGGTGCTAGAGAAACCAAGGAGTTGTTGCTTCCTTCTAGTGGGTGCTAGGGAAACCAGGGAGTCGGTGCTTCCTTCTAGTGGGTGCTAGAGAATCCAGAGACTTGGTTCTCTCAGCAAGTAGTAGCTTGCAAAACAGAGGTTGTAGCCTCATTATGATTTGGTGCTCATAAGTATGATAATGTACAGAATGTAAAGATTACTTATCATATAAAGAAGAAGAGGTTTTTACCCTTTATGGGTTTCCTCAGGAAATATCTATCTCTGTGTATCTCATATGTGTGAATGATGTTGAATGTTCTATTTCTTACTTCCCTGCATTATTGTGATTGTCATTGAGTGCTCTGTAAAGAGTTTAAAATAAGCACAATTGTTTAAGCATGGTGACATCTGATTCACCCCCCCCTCTCAGTTGTCCAGCAATTGGTATCAGAGCCGGCCCCTTTTATCTAAGGGTAGATCCTAGAGCTTAAACATGTCAAGCCATGAAGGAAATTCAACCAATAAGGCCCCTCTATTCAATGGAACAAACTTCGCCTTCTGGAAGGTTAGAATGAGAACATACCTAATGGCCTTAGGTGTTGATGTTTGGGATGTAGTAGAGACTGGATACATAAAGCCTGTTGTGCTAGCTTCCAAGGATGATAAGTTAGAATTTATCTTTAATGATAAGGGAATGAATGTTATATTGAATGGACTTGCAGAAGCCGAGTTTGTAAAGGTGATGCATCTTCAAACTACCAAAGAAATGTGGGACAAACTCATTAGCAGTTAT
>JASDQU010735721.1:599-62507 GCA_032191745.1 Picea mariana | reverse complement strand
GATAGTGACTCCTCGCGTGAAGATAAGGACAATGACTTCATGCTTATGGCCCAAGATGATTATGATAATAAAATCACAGGAAGTGAGGCTAATGAAGAAGAAGTTGTGGTTGATATGGAAGGAGAACTGATCAGTGCACTGGAAGAGATTGACAGACTCAGAATTAAGAACAGAAAGAAAAAACAATTGCTAATACAGTTCGAGAAAGATAGTAAACAGCCTGATGAAGAATTTTCCCTGCTAAAAGTGGAATTAGAAGAGGCAAAGAAAATCGAGGACATTCTGAAACAATAGTTATCAGAAAAGAAGGCAAGATGTAAAGCTCTGGAAGAAGAAGTAGTGAAAAATAGGAAAGGGTTGGAGAAGTTTCAAGCCTTGTATCATCAGAATCTATCAAGTATCAAAGCCTCAGAAGGATTAGCCACCATTCTGAATCAGTAAAGGAATCCAAAGTTGAAAACAGGGTTGGTTTATGAAGAGGGATCAAGTAGTGGTCATCCAAACAACAAAGACTTCATCAAGTTTATCAAATCTACAACCAATGACGACAACAAACCTGCAGAAACAAAGGAAGATAATCAACCGCCCAGGAGGAGTAAAGAAAAAGGTGCCATAACTGAATATGTAGAACAAGGATATAATACACTCCCTGCTCAAGGAAATCATCAGCATGGAAGAAATCGATTTGCTCAAAGAAGACAACCATTTTCCAGGNACTCCCTGCTCAAGGAAATCATAAGCATGGAAGAAATCGATTTGCTCAAAGAAGACAACCATTTTCCAGGTACAAAGAATTTTTCTATGGATATTGTTTCTACTGTTCTAACTTTGGTCACAAAGCTGTAAATTGTTCCTTAAGACTTAGACATAAGCAATTAAGATTTCCAAGGAATAAATATCTGCCACAACAAAGAATGATACAACCAAGTAACAAATAATCACAGATTGCAAATTGCCAAATTAAGTCTAGAGACATGCAACTGAGGAGGTCAATAAATAATAAACAGTCAATGAGTAGACAACGTTGCAACAATAATTTTGACCTATTGAACAATGAGATTGAATGCTATAACTATTACAACTTTGGCCACAAAGCTCCAAACTGCCATCTGAATAATTACAAAGTAGATCCAAGGATAAAGTTCTTAGATAGAAAGGCCAGCACATGGAAAAGAAAAGATAGTGAAAAAGGTGGTCTAGCACTTTCAACTCAAAAACAAAAGGCCTCTGGGAATATAGACAGTGGATGTTCCAAGAACATGACTGGAGACAAGGATAAGCTTATGTCAATAAGTAAAAGAAAAACAGAAAATGTGATCCTTGAAAATGATGAACCAGGTAAAATCAAGGATAGAGGGATGGTGAGTTTGATTAATGTCAAAGGAGATGCCCAATACGTTCTGCTTGTGGATGGTCTGAAACATAATTTGCTCAGTACAAGTCAAAAGTGTGACAGAGGCAGTGAAGAGGTGTTCACGTCCAAAGAGTGTAAGGTAAATGTAAACTTAGGACAAGTGGTGAATAAAGGCATAAGGACAATTAATGATGTTGATATCGAATCCTCCCCTGCAAGTAAAGAAGAAGACACAAATACAATAAAAGAATGTTCAGTTAGCATCTATCCCATGGAAGAAACAGAAGAAGAATCATGTCATAAGATGGAAGCTGAAGTTTTGAAGGTTGAGAATTCAAACACCCAAAGCAAGTTCTTAAACAGCTCCATGACCCTGGATAAGCTCTTGGATAGTCAGAGATCACCAAATGACAAATCTGGTATTGGATACAACAAGGAAGAAATCAGTACTCCTAAGAAACCTGATACAGGTCCTTCATCTGTGAAAAAGAAAAGCAGGTATGAGAGTGGTTGTAGCGGTTTTTTCTTGTGATTGAATATGGTCATAAAATCATTGGATTGTATGCATCATGGAAGAAAAATGAAATTACAATAATAGATATCGATGAGAATCAATGGAGAGATCCAAGGGTTATTTAAAAAGTACAAGCTACAATCACGCAGTGTTTCAGTAGGACAGCAACATCTTCAACAACAACATTTTGTTTTACAAAATGATATACATGACATCCTGTAGAGATAACAAGAGGAAATACCTTGTCAAGGAAAGCTAACCTTTTATGAACAAAGGGGAAATAGTCAGAAGCCGAGAGAATAGTGACAGGGGGAGTCATCCATTTATGACAAGAAAATGTTGATGAAGGAGTCCCAGTAAGAGAGGTGAGCAATATTGAGTATTCTATAGAGGATACAGCGGAAGCTAAAGATGAACAGGTCCAAGAATCAGAAGGAGGAGCCTCTGGTTTAGATACAAATATTCTGCAGGCCTCAAATAAGAGAGTCCATCCCGTCAGGGGGATTTTATGTTGGTTTAATATCTGATACCTCATAAAAATACTGCAACAACTCAGGGGGAGCGTGTTTTCTTTGACATTGATGTCAAAGGGGGAGAAAAGAGACTGGGTGCCTTTGTTGCCATCAATGCCAAAGGGGGATATTGTTGGCATGTTTTACAGGTAGCGTATTCTTTTCATTGATGACAAGTACAACAACGACGATGGATTAAGTACAGGAAGAATGTGTCAGGCAGGCACTAGAAGTATTTTGGGAAGACACAACAGAGAAAGCTCGATAAGATCAGAAGAGATAGTGCAGAGTATGCGTGTTTGTCATTGATGGAAAAGATCACGACCAACAACGCAAGGATAATGGAATGGCAATGTAAAGTTCAACAAGTGATCGTTGGATCCCATTCAGAAACGTAAACTCCAAGAGTCAAGGAAGCAACTCACGGCAGAAAATCGCGAAATGTGAAACCACGACTTAATCTCCATTTCGGAGTTTCGGATACCGGGAGTTGGAGGTTTCTAGGACACTCATGAAAAGAATGTCGAAATTGCAAAATGCGAAACCATGACTTAATCTGAGTCGTTGATCAAGGGAGATCATGGACCGTTGATCTGACTCCATTTCGAAGTTTTGAATACCAGGAGTTGGAGGTGTCAAGAACACTCACGACAAGAATGACAAAATTGCGAAATGGGAAACCACGACTTAATTTGAGTCATTGATCAAAGGGAGATTGTGGACCGTTGATCTGACTCCATTTCGAAGTTTTGGATACCGGGAGTTGGAGGAGTCAAGGAAGCAACTCACAGCAGGAACTCACAATATGCGAAATCACGAAAAGATCTGGACTGTCGAACCATCAAGATTGTGGACCATTGATCTGACTCGATTTCGAAGTTTTGACGATCGCAACATGAAGAGTCGAAACTCTTCATCACAGGAGTCCCAAAGTTGCAAAATGTGAAACGCCGAAAATTTTGGGGTTCGTGACTTGGAGTGTTGAAACACTTTAACACAGAAATGTTGAAATGCGAAACACCGAAAATTTCAGGGTTTGTGACTTGGAGTGTCGAAACACTTCAACACAGAAATGCCGAAATGCCAAAAATTTTGGGGTTCGTGACTTGGAGTGTCGAAACACTTCACCACAGAAATGCCGAAACGCCGAAATGCGAAACACCGAAATACCTTTTGGTGTAGGCTGTGGTCATCGTCAGTGGTCATGTGAGAGGGAGGAGCTAGCACCAAGCTAAGCTCCTTTTCGGCGATTGTAACATGAAAAGTCGAGACTCTTCAAAACAGGAATGCTGAAATGCCAAAATGAGAAATGCGTGTTCAGAATTGGCCCCTGGTCATAATCTATGATCACATCGATGAAGGCTCAAGGGAGGAGCTAGTACAAAGATAATATCCATTTCAGAGATCGCAACTTGGAGAGTCGATATGCCTCACAACAGAAATTGTCGAAATGCGAATCGCGAAAGCGCCTTCTGAACAGGCGTGTGGTCACCGCCTGAGGACACATGTGAAAGAAAAGGTGAAAGGTGCCAAAGGCATAAGGCTCAAGAGGTTCACAGTGTAACTGCCAGAAACCACCGATTGTTTCTGCACAGAAAAATCAAAGAGGCCTCAGTGTGATTGCCAGAGGAGCTGAAGAGTCTCAAGGCATCTGCCAATGGAATGAAGACTGTTCATAGAGGAGATTCACAGATGGAAGAGCGTTGAAGCCTATAATTACAACAGAGAGGATGAGCTCAACTATGATAGAGAATACGAAGAGTCTCAGCTACTAGACAAGCTAAGGAATCTCAGCATAACACCCATGATGATAAACGCATGGGTATAACTGCCAGAAAAGCCGAGGAATTACCATGATTATCAGGAAGAGAACTCGACACAAGGAGAACATGTAGAACAAAGAGAGTGTTTTGATTCTCGAGGGAGTGAAGCGGTGGCAACATGGAGTGGCAGTGAATATCTCGATGTGGAGAACAATGGCGGGGTGTAGAGCATGTAGAAGAATTGCGCATATAGTATGCACAAGGTGCACAGAGACTATAAGAATGCAGAACAAAGAAGAGATGAGTGTTGTTGTTGAGAGTGATTCAGGTGTGTAGAAGGAGGCAGTGTGTAGCAGCTGAAATACACAGAAGAGGAATGGTGCATTGAATGGACATGGCGCACAAAGCACAAAAGGCAGAAGAACAGAAAGTGTAAGGCATGTGTGCAGGAAGACAGTGAGGTAGACAGAGCAGGGCAGTGTAGCATAACAGTAATGAGACTGGTAAGCCATTGATGAACATTATATCACTGTAATAAGTTTTAGTAGAAAAGATTGATATTTCAGGGTGGTAGGGAGGTGCTAGGGAGGACTGTTTTCCTCAGAGGTTCAAGTGGGTGCTTGAACACAAGGAGTTGTAGCTTCCATCCGRTTGCAGCCAGAGAAACCAGGGTGGCAGGTTGGTGCAAGGGAGAACATTGGTCATCTGATATACARGTCAGTGCCTGTGTAACTAGAAGTTGTTTCTTCCATCCTGTTGGTGTTGGAACTCTTAGGAAGTTGGTGCTTCCATCCAGTTGGTGTTGGAACTATTAGGAAGTTGGTTCTTCCATCCAGTTGGTGTTGGAACTCTTAGGGAGTTAGTGCTTCCTTCTAGTGGGTTCTAGAGAATCCAGAGAGTTGGTGCTCTCAGCAAGTAGCATCTTGCAAAATAGAGGTTGTAGCCTCATTATGAGTTGGTGCTCATAAGTATGATAATGTACAGAATGTAAAGATTACTTATCATATAAATAAGAAGAGGTTTTTACCCTTTATGGGTTTCCTCAGGAAATATCTGTCTCTGTGTATCTCATATGTGTGAATGATGTTGAATTTTCTATTGCTTACTTCCCTGCATTATTGTGATTGTCATTGAGTGCTCTGTAAAGAGTTTAAAATAAGCATAATTGTTTAAGCACGGTGACAACTGATTCACCCCCCCCCCCCCCCCCCCTCTCACTTGTCCAACAATAGAGGGGGATTCTACTAATATCACCTCTTTCTGATTTGAGATTTGATTTTAAGTTTTTGGTCATAAGGGTATCGATTGTCAAGACCATGGATATCAAAGTTGTAATTTTGAAAAAAGTAAAAGAGGGGGAGTGCTAATAAGAGCATAATTTTTCGATTATGGGGTTTATTTTAAGCTTTTTGTTGCAATGATGTAGGTCGTTAAGTTCATCCTTTCAAAAAAATTGTAATTTTGGCCCAAAGAAAAAAATGGTGCGTCCATTGGTGCCACTTTTTGAATTGAGGGTTTATTTTAATATTTTTGTTAACAATAATATGAGGTTGTTAATTCCATGGTTTCAAAAGGTGGTACTTTTATCCCCCAAAAAATGTGTTACCAATAGCACCATTTTTCGAAATAGAGGTAAAAACAACAACTAAATGCAACCTCTAAAAAATTGAGAACTCTAGAGGGTTCTTTTCAAGTTGATAATTATGTATCTTAGATTTTTAATCCATTGACCAATTGGATTGGCATTGGTCTTGGAAATACACCATCCCTTAAATTTTAAAGAACATCTTGAACAAACTTCTTTAGGGCTTCCCCCCTTGTGCTAGAAAAACATTGACCTAAAATGAGATGAAGAGTTGTTGTGATGACAATGCGCAACCTTCTTAAGTGCTTATAGGGTTGTACTTCATTCAGGGACTTGGATATATTTGAGTGCAAGTCTTAGAGGTAACATAAGGGAAGAAATAAAGGATATAGAAAGTGTAAGAATGAAGATTCAAATACAAGCAAGAAAGAATTTAGTAAGGTGAAATGTTTCAGGGGTCACCAAAAGAGACAATCTGTCAACCAATGTCTAAAGAAGAAGGGGAGGCCAGTAAATAGAAACAATTTGTGAGTACAGGTACCATAGTAGGAGTGGATGAGTTATCATACCAACTTGAGAACATCTTTCCCATGCTCTCTTGTTTATATTCCAACACTATACCAAGTGTTGGATCGTATGTAGAAAATGGGGCATCAAGACTCTATGACTTATGATAAGAAATGTTTCAACAAGTTTTTGGAGAAAAAGAGAGGAATGAGCATGGAGTTGGATGATAATGCCACTTATATTGTGAACGGATTGGGCCCCATCTCCTTATGGATGTGATCAAATGATATTATTGTGTTAAATAATGTTCGATTTTTTCTTGGTTTGAAGAAAAATCTCCTTTCAATTTCTTGTATGGAAGATATTTAGTGGTGAATTATATTTGAAGGATACCAATGCACTACCAACTATTGTAATTTAGCTAGTCCGAGGACATTAGCTAAATGTGTTCAAGTTGTTAGCCTTTACAAGTTGGTCATTGACCCTGTTTCACTTTTCCATTCTAGTGGGAAGCTAGATGAGCCTTTTAGTCTTAAGGAGGCATATGTAGAGCATGTATGGTGGGATGTTATGGAGACATGATTCTTGAATTATCTCAAGGAGAGGGAATTGACTTTGATATTACTCTTGCTTCATTTTTTTATCAGAAAGAAAGAGGTGACCATGTTGAGTTTGTTTCTTAAATTTCCAAAGGTTATAAGGTCCGCGAGCGAGATAGCCATGATTAAAATTCGTTGATATCCTTGCATGGGTTATTTTTTGTAACATAAGCCTTGTAATTCAAGGTGGATGGAATTTGTGCAGTTATCCATCTTTGAAATTTTGATATATCCAATCCACTTGTCTTGGTCTTTTATCGAGATGCGATTATCTTTGCAAGATGTCCTAATTAACTTAGGATGTGGTGTCCAAATATTTTTCCATGTGATGTTTTCCTAAGGGATGATAGAGTTTGGAAGGTTAATGATGATATAGTGTTATGTTCCTTCAAATTCACAAGTGATTGATGCTCTTAGAGGTTCAAGATGTTGTGATAACATCTTATTTTGTCAAATATAGTGAAACTTCCACAACTTACAAGATCTACATTCCAACATAACGAAAAACTCTAGTGATCCAAGATATAAAGTTTCATGAGGATGTGAGGTCCTCTTGTTCATAGATTTCGCCTTTATAGATTGAAGGGAGTGAGGAGGTTGATGTTCCAGAATCGTATTCAAAGGTTAGATTAGAATCAAATCTAGATGTAGATGAGGAGAGCATGAGGATGGATATGCTTTCATCTTCTACTTCAGCACACAAGAGCACCCATAACTTAGGTGAGGGAAGGTATACCTCCTAGAAAATATGCTAACCATATTGCATTAACTACTTCCATTTGTGAGCCTTCCAATTACTTTGATGAGGTCAGGTGTGATGTCTTGGTGGAACTAAATGATGTTTGGGTAATTGTTAATTTCTAGGAACCAACGGTTGGTTCTGAGACTATAGCAAGTTAAAATTTGCATATGCTAGGTTTTTTTAAGATGCAAGGGGAGTACATCGGTGTTGGTGAAAACACTTTTCTCTTAAAGAGAGAGTGTTATCTTTCAAGGTTAATATGAAAGTGTTTACACCATGATTAGAGGTGTTTCAAGTGATATGGGGTGCATGGTGTGATGATTACCCTTGGTTGTATAGTAATGGGCATACACATTGGAGATAGCTTGTTCATAGATTGGCATATGTTGACTTGATGCTTATATGGCACACTTCCTTAAGGGGTTGAGACACATGTAGTTTGGTGACTTCTTCATGGGGTGTGCACATGGAGGTTGGTTTCTTTCTTGGGAGGATGACGCACTTTGTAGGAAGAGAAATGGACATCTTGGAGGAGAGAATTGAGCCCTAAATGGCATGGGGAAACTTGGTTTCTTGCATGAAGGCTTTCCCTTGACTTGAAGACACTTAGGTTTAGTAGATACCATGTAGGTTTGTGGACCTGTAGGTACACATGACCTAGGAGGGAGCATTGGAGCATTAAAGGTCATTAGAATAGTGTTGAACACATCTAATGAAGCACTCTACATTGGACCCTTGCTTGTTGGGCGTACTCACCTTGGAGCTCGGCATGTATCACCTAGAGTTGGAGCGCTTCACATGTGGGCCTATCTATTGTTTAGTTATGTTAATTGTTGTTGACTAAGTCCACTTGGTATTGTTGGTCTCCGTCAACATTCATATAAACAAAGGAAGGAAATATTCTTTCCATAATATTCAGTATAGTTCCTATCATGTAATCACATGCTTGTATTATAGATGTGAGATCTAGATGGAACTAGTGTCTCTCTACTTTTCTTCTACATTTTCTCTCTTTAACTTAAGTGCTAAGGTTCTTAAGGGAATTTCAATGGAAGACTAGGGTTAGGGATTCACCCTAAGGAGACAAAGAATATTAGGGTTTGGGATAAAGAGGATAAAAGTAGAATTTAACTTGTAGCTCTTGTGAAAGAACAAGACTAAGGTTTTGTGGCATTTGGAAACCTTACTCTATTTGGTGTACCTATTATGGAGAAGTGAGAAGGAGACATTATTGTACACTTGTGGGATGCAAATGTAGGTTCCAAGAAAGACTCTCCCATTTTGATACTAACTTGTTGAAGATGTTTGGTGGAGTGATCAAATTTTATTAAGAGTGATTCCTAGCTAGGAGTTGGTGGCTAGGGTTTTCGTATGATTTCCCTAACTAGGGTTTGTAGAGCTTGAATTGTACCAATGTAAAGTTGTTAGTGTGTACATTTTTATTAATCTCTTATATGCATATGAAGTGTTTCAACTATCCAAATATCGTGTACTTGCATATTTGAATTTTATTTATGTTATCTTCTCGATTTGGTAGATTCTAGTGCTGGTTATGCCGGTTGATTTGAAAAAACATAAAATTGAATTATTTAAGTGATTTAACACATATCTAGAAGATAAAGGAGTAGATTATTATTGTTATAATATGTTGTAATAATACTTTTCAAATATGTTATTTGTTTGGGAAATGTTCATTAAACATTATAGCTTTGTGGCATTGAAATACACTTTATTGGTATTTATTTTCTTGGGCTCTCATGCGAAATTTGGTTGTTATAATATTTAGACACTTAGGAGTTGGTTAAGATTAACTTGGTTTAATATTTTTTCAGGTAAAAGTGTATTTATTTAGTATGGATTTGTAGTTATGTAATTCAATGGTCATGATATGTTCTAGAAATATAGTGATCCAATGACTCATATTCTCCTCAATACTAACGGTTGTATTGATTTGTGGATTAACACATGATTTCTCCATCATCTCTATTTAAAGAGCATGGAAGGTCATTTGCTAAATATAGATTATGAGAAACTCTTGTGTACAATATTTTTATTTTGCAGTAATTTGTTCCCTCAAATGGTCGTAAGCTTGAGCCATGGACTATTTTCATCTTTGAGGGTTTTAACAACATAATATACTAGTGCATTGATCTTTGATCAACCTGTGTGAGTGGTTTCTTAAGGTGTTTGTCCTTTGTGGAAACAACGTATCTTGTTGAACATGCTATCAAAACCTGTTTGAATAATTACTCCCATTGTTGATCAAGATCTTGAACCTGTGTCACCTCATGCATCAAAATATATCTAGGTTTTGTTATTTCTATTCATTTTTGGATTGTGTTGGTTGTTCCATTGTGTACAAAGAACTTCTTTAGCTAGAAACATTTTTTATTTCACTCAAAAAGATTTTTGTTTCCCAGGATACAACCTTTTTTAATCAAATTCGGAGGTATAAAGTTTCATTACACCTTTTAAATTACTTTTTACCGAGCTTATATGTCATTTTTTTGTTTATATTCCTAGTTACCAACTCTTTCATGTCTTTCTATGATTTTTTTTGTGTGATTTATGCGAGCTCAACAAATCAAAAAAAGAAAGAAAACTTCCACTTTCCAGGAAAACTAACCAACATCTAACTCCATAATTATTAATTTTCATTTTTAAAAAATTTGGTTTATTTTTGTGTGTAGACGTGTTGAAATTTTTTGCAGGAAAAATAAGCGCTTTTGAGGTAAGCACACGCTTCAAGGCAAAAAGTAAAAAAAATTAAAAAACCCTATCCTCCTTCGTAAAATTTGATATATATTTTGTATTAGTTCACTTAGTTAAATTTTACTTTATTTAATAATAGGTCTTGAATTCAAGTACTTCTTTTCATTAAGTTATTTTTTGAAAAAGTTCATGCAACTTTGAGTTATCTCATAATTTTATTGTAAAGTGCATTTCACTTAAATTATAAAAGTGAATCATTGTAAAGTAACTTTATTGTTATTTTAAAGTTACTTTTTGTATACAACTTTAATTTATAAAGGAATTTCATTGTAAAAGTGATTCTCACTTGTTTTATAAAAGTGGGTCACTTTATAAGTAACTTATTTGTAAAAGTAAGATTATAGGCAAAGATAGGAAGGGAAAATAAAATTATTCAATAACCTCATTGTGCATTCATCACCATGTGGGTGAACCTCTAGCTACCACATAGCACCTTGGTTAAATTTTATGAATTTATTAAAATGGCATAACTTTGACATCCAAAGTTTGTTTTTAGAGTCATTATTTTTAAACTGTCTATGTTTTTAGATTTTTTCATTCATATAGTCAATTACATCTTTTGAATCCATGTTACCTTTATATTTTAATATAGCTAGTCCAAGTGATCTTTTGCTTAGCAGTAACAATTACTTCTCATGAAAATCCCATCAAGAGGATGTACTGTGAAGTAAATGACTTTATCAGATTACCTTGGAAAAAGAAAAATCCCCCATTGATGTTGCAAAGAAAACCAAATGGAAAACAAAAATGATGAAGAACGTGAATTAATCAGAATGTCCATTTCTAGTGATTTATGGTTTCACCTTCAAGGAATTGATGACCCAGATGAATCTTGGGATGAGGTGGAAGCTATATTTGGTAAACATAACGAAATTCAATACCACCAAGGTGAAAATCAAATAATTTCTATAAATCCCAATGATTTCTCTTGCATTAAAGATTATCTATCCAAGTTCAAAACACTCAAACTTATACTTAGAGAGTGTAAAATAGAAATGAAGGATGATCGATGTATATATGTTATTCTTGTTAAGCTTGGTAGTGCATACTCTATTTTTGTATCTACTTTTCATTCAACAAGAGAATCTCTAGGGAATTCTTACATAGCACCCTCTCTTGAGTTCTTTTGTGATTCTCTTATTAGAGAGAAAGATAATCTCTCACGTCTTGGAGTGATAACATTGCAGGTACATCTAAAAAATCTTTAGTATCTCAAAAGATTGATAAATACAAGCATCTAAAGAAGCAACACTCTCACAACAACAAGCAAAACAAGGGTCACGAACCCTCTTACCTAGTTTCTACTCCCAATGGTGACAAAGGACCAAAATCAAAAGTAAGTAGACTTATAGGCATTGCATCTTTTCTAGGTGGAATGGTCATTTAGAGTCTAAATGATTTAAAATGATGGAAACCTTAGAAGTAGCAATGAAAAATCACAACGTCAATCTTGATTCTTATTCTTTTAACTCTCCCTCTTGTGAACATGCACTTCATGTTTCTGGTTTTTCTTGCAATGCAAAATCCACTTCTTCTAATGAGTGACTTATTGATTATGGAGAGTCTTATCATGTGGCTAAGGATAAAGCCATGTTTTCTTCTCTTAATGAATGTAACACCAAACAAATATTTGTTGGTGATGATAAATCTCTTAGTGTTGTAGGGTCTAGAACAATTTAGTTGGATTATAGTCATTTTAATGATGTATTATGTTCCAAGTCTCTCTTGCAACCTTCTATCAGTATATCAAATCACTCATTGAGGTGAAGGTAAAACAATAGATTTTTCTAATCACCAAGTTGTAATCAAGGATTTACAAGATCCTAAACATGTTCTAACAACTAGAATTGTTTATGATATTACTAAATTGTACAAATTTGACAACTTTAGGTCATCTTTTCCATCAATATTTATTTTCCATAGCAAAGACTTGATCAAACTTTTGCTTGAGCAATTTGTCCATATAAACTATCTCTCAATGTAGCAACTATGTAATCAAAATATGGCAATTGGTCTTCCTCTCATTTTTTTAGAGATGGTGGATATGTTCTCAACAAACATCATCAATATAGTTTTGAAAAACGTGCCACTTAGCATGATGTGATCCCCTTGCAACGGGTTCATGGTGATTTGTGTGGTCTGTTTTCTTCTCCTTCTTTCTCTAGGTGCAATCATTTCTTAACTTCCATTGATGAATTCTCCAAGTGCACTTGGGTTTATTTCTTGAAACTGAGTGAATTTTTTGACATGTTTTGGCCTACAAGGTTGTTGTAGAAAAACAATTTGGAAATCAACTACAGAGGTTAAGAAAAAATAATGCAAATGAATATGTTAACAACAAATTTACAATGTATTGTACTACATAGGTTATTCAAATGCAACATATTGTTCCATATACACCACAATAAAATGGTGTTGTTTGGAGAAAGAATCAAACATTAAAGGAAATGGAAAATTATATGATCCAATCTAAGGGATTAAATCTTCATTTTTTGGGCGGAATCCTTTAATTATGTCAACTACATAGTAAATTGCACTCTCACAACGAATTTAAAAAATATAACACTGGAAGAAGCATGTGGTAACATTAAACCATATGTAATCCACTTTCATGTGTTGAGTAATAAAGTATATACTCACATTCTTGATTAGAAAAGTAAATCATTACAACCTAAAGGTGAGAAGTGAATTTTTATTAGATATCTAAAGATATCAAAGGTTATAGACTTTTTCAACCTCATTCCAATGAAATTATTATTAGGAGAGATGTTAAGTTTGATAAAAATCTCCTAGCATACAATCCTAATTTAGAATTTGTGCCATCTTAGGCTTTTGATCCATCTTTGACGTTTGTACCATATTTGCCTCCGAACTTTTTTGTTAGTGACCCTATTCTAGTTTCTTCTTTAGATGATGACAATGAGGATGAAAATCCACCTCCGCCTGCTCACCTTCCTCCATTTGAGTCCATTGAACATGAAACTACAATAGCACCATAGCTTCTAATATGGTTCTGTACAACAAGCAAAGAAAATGGTAATCTTCCCAATAATCCTACAGATTGGAATTGTACATGCTCATAGTTCCAACGAACCTCCTCTCTTTTTTCTCAAATATCTAAGACTCGTGATCCAAAAAAAATTGTAGAATCTTTTAGCCATCCAAATTGGGAACATTTAATGAACAATATCGTTCCTTAATGGAAAATGATACTCGAGATCTCGTACCTCTTCTAAAAGGAATACAATTTGTTAAACGTAAATGCGTGTATATAACTAAATATGCATCAAATAAAAGTGTTGAAAGACATAAGTCTTGGTTAATTGCCAAAGAATTATCTCAAGTTGAAGGAATTGACTATAATGAAACCTTTTTCTCTCATAGCCAAAATGAATTCCATCCAATTTGTTCTAGCCCTTGTTGCCTCACATAAATGGGAGGTCCATCAAAAGGATGTTAAATATGATTTCTTGCATGGGAATCCACAAGAATAAATATACATGGAACAACCTCCTGACTATGTTTAAAATGACTCCAGCCTTGTTTGTCACCTTAAGAAATATCTCTATGGTCTTAAGCAAGCTCCTCAGGCTTGGTATGCTAAAATGGATAGCTTTCTTCTTGACAATGGTTTTTCTAGATGTCATTTCGATCCCAATGTCTATACCAATAAAGTAGGAAACCATATCAAATAATTTGTATTTATGTTGATTACCTTATCCAAAGTAATAGTGACCCTAAAATTTTAAACCATGTGAAATCTAGCCTTAAAAATGTTGATTTTTTATGTGAGATAATATGTGAGATTTATGTATTATTACAATTATGAGTGTTCCATATATAGATAACATATGGTGACCATCCTTGAAAGGATGCATCCCTTGGATAATAAATAACTACTTATTTATTATATATATTTATACCTTGTATTATAATATCATGTCATATATTATATGATATTATATATATATATTTATATTTATATCTGGAAGAATGTCTTCCCAATGTTGTTCAAACATCGGGACAACATCATGCGATTGTCTCTTCTATCTGGTATGATCTAGTAGAGGAGGAAAACACATTATGAGACTCAAAGGGAGCAGGTGTAACAGTCACAATACATGAGTCTAGCCATGATATGTTGAGGAATAAGGCATGGAAATAGTTCTAGTGTATGTAGAGGCACTCCTAGAGAAGGAGGCGGTACTACATCCAGAGGGAGAAGAGATTGAGTTACCTCCATAGAAGGAGGAAGAGATACCTTCAGTTTCATATGGAACAGAGACAGAGGAGGAGTTAGCCTTTAAGAGATCTAGAGTATCTCACATGGATATTGATAGTGAGAGATAGGAAGAGATGGTTCCTTCTCCCCCTCACCCTCCAGCAGTTCAAAGGGAGACAGTTGAGACTATTGATCCAATTGATCTTCTTCATCCTGTAGCTCTAGTTAATTTTCCCAAAGATATTGTAGTAGGTCGAAATAAACCTGCATGAGCTCGTCAAACTCTACAAGAGGCAGAAGGATATGCAACTCCCAATGGTACCTTCCAAGAGAGAAAGAGACCTCAAAGATATTTATTTTATGTCACAGTTATGAGTCGCATCATTGATTTTAATCCTTCATGTTATGAGGAGGCATCTAGTCATCCAGTATGGAGAGATTCCATGATAGAGGAGTATCAATCCATCATGAATAATGATGTGTGGGATATTGTTCTGATACTTGAAGGGAATTCTATAGTGACTTCCAAGTGGATCTATAAGATCAAACACACAGCTTATGGGAGCATTGGGAAGCACAAAGTGAGATTTTTTGCTAGAGGATTCTCTCATGTGGAGGGAATAGATTATGAGGAGACCTTTGCTCATGTTACTTGATACACTTCTTTCTGGACGATTATTTCCCTTACAACATCCATGGGTTGGAGACTACATCTAATGGATGTGAAGACAACCTTTCTCAATGAAGAGATTAAGGAAGAAGTATACATCCAACAACCAGATGGTTTCGTGATACATGAGAAGGAGTCTCATGTGTGTCGGTTGAAGAAGGCCCTGTATGGACTCAAGCAGGCACCTCGAGCTTGGTATGCAAAGATTGATAGACACCTGATGAGTTTTGGCTTCAAAAAAAGTGTTGTTGATCCCAACATGTACTGCAAGACTGTTAATGGAGAGTCCCTGATTTTGGTCCTCTACGTTGATGATTTATTCCTCACAGGTATAGAGAGCCTTATTTTTTAATGCAAGTATGTGTTGGCCTCTTAGTTTGAGATGAAGGACCTTGGTATGATGCACTATTTCTTAGGACTAGAGGTGTGGCAGAGAACTGATGATATCTTCCTGAGTCGGGGGAAGTACACAATTGCAATATTGAAGAAGTTTGGGATGTTGAACTGTAAGCCCATGGCTACACCAATAGTGACGAATCTTAAGAAACTAAGTGTGTCTTCTTCCAATTTAGACGAGATTGATCCGACCCTGTACAGATAGCTGATTGGATCATTGATGTATCCGGTTAACACCAAACCAAATACTTGTTATGCATTGATTACACTTAGCCAGTTTATGAGTCAATCAAGAAAAACACACTGGATTGTTGCGAAGCATATGTTGAGATACCTGTGAGGCATAGTTGGACATGGTCTGAAATATACTTCCAGTATTGACATGAGATTGTAGGGATATACTAACTCTAATTGGGTAAGGAGAGCAGCGGACAAGAAGAGAACCTATGGGTGTTGCTTCACTTTGGGTTCTGCCATGGTTTCCTGGTGTAGTAGGAAATAGACTTTTGTGGCTTTGAGCATCGCAGAAGCATAGTACATTGCATTGAGTGTGGCAGTTAGCGAAGCAGTGTGGCTTCAAAAGATCCTTGCATATTTATTTGGACATGTGTTGGATTCCACCATTATTCATTGTGATAACTGGAGTTGTGTGAAGCTCTCAGAGAATCAAGTGTTTCATGACAAATTGAAACACATTGAGATCAATTACCATTACATACAAAACATAGTACAGAGGAAGGTAATACGGGTGCAATACCTTCATACAGATGAGCAAGTTGTTGATGTTCTTACCAAACCCCTCACCAGGACAAAGTTCGAGTACTTTCGTGACAGACTTGGCATGGAAGATAATGCCTCCCTCGCTGAGAGGGAGTGTTGATGTTTGCATCTTCTTGAGAAATTCTCCATATCGTACTCCTATTTCACTGAGCTGAGTTAATCTGTGAGGACACTTATTTGAGAGGGATAAGTGGGTTTGGGCTTATATCCCAACATCCCTTGTGGAGATCACATGAGGACATGTCCCTTGTGGAGAGCACATGAGGACACACCCGTTATGGAGAGCACATGAGGACATGTCAAGGGAGTTGACCTTGACGTCACACACTATTGGGAGTTGATCCTAGTGTTTCTAGAGGGAGTAGCCTCTAGAAGTCCACATGGGAGTGCCATGTGTGACAGATATTTTTCTACAATGTCCAGAGTAAGCATCAGGTGGACCTTCTCCTATATTGGGCTACAGACCAAGGGAGATAGGATGCATTTATCACAAAGGTGTACTTGTGGTAAATGGGCCAAGGCATAGTCCTTCCTTGATCATGACAAGGAATAATATGGCCTCGAGGTGCTTGAGGTTATTTCCACGTGTCAGTTATCATCAGGTTGACATTTACACATAGAGGTGTATCTATGGTGAATGACCCTAGTGTGGTCTTTGTCCTAGTCATGGTGATTTGAAAAGGAATGATAAAGACTCAAGATGCTAGATTATATCACATGCAGACCCAGAGTGAGCCTAATCTCAAAGAGAGTCAATTGGCTTAGAGGGAGAACCATATAAGGAGTTTCCCCTCGGTTCAGGTGGGAGAGAGACATCTCCCAAGACTGACAGACATGTGTCATGAGTCTAGGGTGAATTTTGTGTACTTCAGATACAAGCTTTGGCATGATGAAGAATGACTTGGAGTGTTGATGTTTGGACAACATCGAGAAGACATTCTTCCATATATATATATATATGGAATAATGTCTTCCCAATGTTTTCCTAACATCAACAAAAGAAATTTAAAATGATAGACTTAAGTTCTGTGCATTATTTTATTGGAATCCAAGTACTACAAAACAACCCCATCTCCCTTCCAGTCTGTGGAGTAAAACTTGTTGCCACATGTACTACACCCAAGTAGAATCCACTTTGTACCATCAATGAGTTGGTAGCCTTTGGTATTTGACTCATACCCATCATGATATTTCCCTTTTTGTTGGTCTTGTTTCCCAATACATTCAACACCCCATCACACCCATTGGAAAGAAACAAAAATGGTACTTCGGCATATCCAAGGTACAATTCATTTTGGGATACATTACAATTCAAGAGGGACTCCTGGGTTGGTTTCACTAATTCGGATTGAATTACTGACCCCGATGATTGAAAATCTATTGTATATTATAATTTTAATCTTGGTTTAGCAATTGTCACTTGGAATTGTAAGAAGAACTAGGCTCTTTGTATTTGTTTAACAGAAGTAGAGTACCAAGCAATAGTTAATGCAAGTCAAGAAGCCTTGTGGCTTTGACATATCCTTTCATAATTTAGATTCCAGCAACAACATCCAACCACCCTCTAGTGTGACAATCAGAATTACATCAAGCTTACCAAATATCTAGTTCAACATGATTGTTGTAAGCACATTAAGCTACACATGCACTTCATCAGAAAAATTATCCAAGATCATGTTCTCAAAGTGCTCTTTTTTCCTACAGATGATCAAGTTGTAGACATTTTCACCAAGTCTTTTATAGAATCGAAGTTTTCCAAAATTCGATCTATGTTAGGAGTTCAAGAAGTTGTCAATAAAGAGAGATGGGCTCTAATGCCTCCTTCCTCCTATTGTGACATCCTTGTAAATCCTTCAATCATATCCCACGTTGTTTTTAAGAGGGGATGTCGAAATATTTAGACACTTAGGATTTAGTTAAGATCAACATGGTCTAATGTATCTTTAGATTAAAGTGTGTTTCTTTAGTATGCATTTGTAATTATGTATTATGACGGTCACGATATGTTATAGACATAAAGTAATATGAGATTTCATATTCTTCATACACTAACAACTATAATCATCAATGGCTTAACACCCTATTGCTACATGATATTTATTTAAAGCGCATGGAGGGTCATTTGCTAAAGATCGATCGTAAGAAACTATTATGTGCACATTTTTCTTTTTCATTAACATATTGCCTTAAGTGACCACATTGGCTGAAGTCATGCATTGTTTCCCTCATTGAGAGTTTTAACCACATAATACATTGGTGTATTGATCTTTGTTCTAGTTGTATGAAAAATTTCTTAAGGTGTTCATCCTATGTGGAAATACTATGTTTTGTCGAACAAAGAGAAGTGAAATGTTGTTGTTGTAAACTTAACATTTCACAGACGACCTAACATTTAAAGCTCACAAGAAATAGATATGGGAAACCTCAAGGTTGATGAGAAACTTTTTGAATTTTCATTAGAAGGCATTTTCTCAAAATTTCCACATTGGGATGCATTGGACACCACCATGCAAGAGCTCAATAATGATAAGTGTCTAGGCCTTGATGGTCCCATAGTAAAATTATACAAGTAGATGCAACATGTGGTAGGGTCAACATATTTGAAAATTTTCTAGGTAGCAACCTGAAGCATTAGGATGGGGGGGTTGGAAAACAATGGTCTTATCAAACTTATCTTTAAAGGGGAAAGAAGGGATCTGGTGGGAGGATGGAATCCAATCACTCTTATTGACATTTCCTACAAAATTGAAACCAAATATTTGTCCCTAAGGATAAGGATTTTGGTTTCTTGGATAGTATGCAAGGAAAATTTATTCTTGATAATCTTATAACTAGGTGGGAAGGGTTAGAGTGGATAAAGGATTATAATGAGTAAGCACCTTTTTAAAAAAATGAACTCAATAAAAGTATGAAAAATTGAATGGGACTTCATCCTAAACATGTTGGACTAGTTAGGTTTTGGCTCTTTTTATCAATAGTCTATGACATCCCTCTTTTTGCATGCTTTGACTAAAGCTAGTGTGAATGGTGCACTATTAAACTCTATTCCACTTCTATACTCTATTCAGCACAAACTCATATGCTTTACTTTTTGTCCTCTTTAGGATGGGACTTCAAAGTACACATGTAATATATGGGATATAATTCTCAATTCTATGATGTACTTAGTTGTTATATAAAGTAATACATGTAGGAATCCAAATAAAGAAAGAGCAAGTATAGGGGTACATATAATATTTTATTGTGCTTTACCATCCCTTGGGAAACATGGCATCAAAAAGATAACACCATGATAGTGGGGTCTACCAACGTAAACCATAATCACCAACTTCCCTTAAAGATCTCAACCAACATGGTGTTGACAATTAAAACTGCAACGATGAATTCTGCCCGCAAAGGATTGCTAAAGCACTATTATTTAATTATGATAATAATATAATACTAGTAGGTGGGACCCTCTTGTAGACTAGAGGTGCAAAGATAGACATGTTATGCTCATATTTTGTTGTTGTTATGATGTTTCTCACACAGTCCTTTACTATTTATGATGCATTTTTGGGTTCATTCGATGTGATAAATGGGTGGTTGATGCATTTTGTTGTTGGTATTTAATTGCGATACAAAATAGTCCCATGGGTACGATATTCATGTTGGTTGCAGGTGCTTTGTTATGTGGTTATAACCTTGATTCCTAATTGATACATTGATTACTTATCCATATATGATTATGCAAAGGATAATAAATAGGAGCTTGATCTAAAAACTATGAAAAGGTTCTAAATCTATGGCAGAAGAAATAAAGTATAACCTTGTGAAATGGTGGACCTAGCTACTATATTATGTGTTTGGTTATACAATTTTATTAAAGGTTGAACGGAGGCACATATGGTAACGTTGATATATGATTATTGTTGATTTATGTCATAATATTAACGTATATGTCTCGGGTGGTGCACTATGCGATTGATATGGTATCAGATCTTACGATGGATATTGCAATGAATTTTGGGATTGTATATAGTTTGATGTTAGTGGTGAATGTTACATTAGTGAGTTGGCTCGTACATGGAAATTGAATGGGGCCAGGTGAGGAAGCGATGTGCATTTACTACACGTCACTCCAAACCTCCCTACTGTTGATTTTTCAATAATCTAGGTTAAGCATGAAGTTCATTCCATTTTTAGCATTTACCCATAAACATAAATGTTGCAACAACCAAGATCACAAGAAGAAGCACCATGCATAAGAAAAAAAGAAGTATCCTGGGAAACCCTTCTCAACAAGGGAAGAAAACCCATCCAAATCCTTTGGTATATTCTTCAAGAGAAATACCTTCATCACCAAGACAAACCCTAGCACACAAGAGGGTGCTCAAACCCTAGAAGTCTAGTGCCCAAGAGAGGTGCGCACTTTTCCCAAGTGAATGTACTTGCTAAAATTTCCAAACTATTGTGAAGGATATGATTCCACAACAGGGAATCTTCCTTTACTTATATTGGACTTGTCCTATCAAAAAAAGTGTATATTGGCACAACAGGGCCGACCTCTCTAAGTCACATTATAATTAATATTAACTAGATTAATCGTCTTTTACATTTATTACTAATCACATTAAGGTGAGGCCGACTTGTACCCTTTAAATTGCAATTAGGGTTATAGGCAGGTCTGACTCTTGAACAATATAGCAAGGGATCTGATACACTCACTAGAGCTCATCCACTAGGGGCACATCCATAGGGATGTCCATATATGTGGCTTACTGCATTACACAAAAGAAACAGATCTTCACACGTTCACCTGTGCTCGTCCACAGGCACGTCCACTCTATAGATCTTCTTTCCCACTGCCTCACACGAGAGAATCATCTGGAGTTTCTCATCAACTGTGTTGCTTAGACGAGGCTAATACATCATCTTCATTTCTGTTCACATGACGATGCACCCAACACTTTGGTATTTCACACATTCACCTTGTGCTCAGCCACATGCATGTCTAACTCAACAGATTGCCTTTTCCACTAGATAATCATTTGGAGTTCTTATCAACTCTCTAAATGGAGGAGGTCATATCTACGTTCCAGCTCTGTCTTAGGTAGGAACCACATACCCTTCTTAGGGGATTTCTCTCAGGTTTGTAAGCTGGAGAAGTACTCACATAGTTGCAATGATCCACATCTCACAGGTTTGTAAGTTGGAAAATGTCTTACATAGTTGCAATCATCAACACTCCCTCTTAGCTAGGGAGGAATTCTTCATCATGCCAAGTCTCACACGAATGTACTTTGAATTTTGTCTTGGCTGGAGTCATCAATACTCCCTCTCAACTAGGAAGGTATTCTTCACCAAGTTAGTTTGGTGAAGATGTTTGCAATCTACTCATGTGTAGGAAGCTACTACATGTGTAGGAAGCTACTACATGTGTACGATTTTCCTCTGCATAATATCTCTAATATAAGAATATTTCATCTCATCATGTTTCAATTTATCAGGAAACATTAGGTTCTCAAGGAGATTTATACATGGCTCTTGATTATCATCATAGGATCCATCTCATGATCACGTAAATCTGTCAGAAGTTTGTGAAGCCATACTGCTTCACACACTCGATGGATATACTCTGCTTCTGTGGTCTTTCAAGGCCACAGAGATTTTGTTTCTTGTTGCATCAAGAAACCATGGTAAACTTCATGGTATAACATCAACCATATGTGCTCTTTCAGTCCACTGTATTTTCTGCTCAATTTGAATCGGCATATCCTACAAACTCAATTTCACGCTTGAGGCATATCTCAGGCCATATCCAATTGTGCCTCGTATATATCTCAATACATGTTTTTCTATTGTCTAGTGAGTCTGTCTTGGTTGACTCATGAAATGACTAAGCACATTCACTACATGGCATGAATCAAGTCTGGTATTTAACTAGATACATCAGTGATCCAATCAGTTGTGGATCAGTCTAGTCTGAATCATTATCAATCTTCTTCTTTAAATCCATCACGGTGGATTTTTCATTCTGTCATACTGAACTTCTTTAATATTTTCACTGTATATTTTCCTTGACTCGGGAAAATCTTATCGGTCCTATGTCATACTTCTTATCCAAAGAAGTAGTGTATCATACACATATTCTTCATTTCGAATTCAGAAGTCAAGGATTACTTGTATCCAACAACAAGGCTTTTTGAATAATTCATCAAAATCAAGCTCTCGTCACCAACACTGTAATGATATAGGTTTGGATCAACAACACTCTCGTTGAAATCCAAACTCATCAAGAATCTATATATCTGATATAGTTTCCAATTCATGGATGGTAGTAGGGATGGAAGGGTATCAGGTTTACTGGATCAAGTGTCTCATCATAGACAACTCCCTATCTTTGTGAGAAACCTCTGGCTATAGATCTCATTTTGTATTTATCGACACTTCCATCAGCTGCATGTTTGATCTTATAGATCCACTTGGGAGTTACGACAGACTTCCCTTTTGGTCCCCGAATAATATCTTATACATCATTCTTTAATATATACTGGTATTCTTCTGTTATGGGATTTTTCCATACATGTTCTCCTATTGCTTCTCTAAGACAAGGAGGCTCAACATCAATGAAGTGGCTCATGACTGAAGGATAGCTTGGAAATCTCTTTTGCTTTCTCGGGATGTGCCTTGAGAGTCTTGTATGTTTCTTTGCCTCTTGCAGAGTGAGTCTAGTTATCCCTTTTATGCCCTATTGCAACATCTTTGAACATATCAACTGGAGCAACTGGATGAACTGGAATAATGTTTGTCTCCCTCTGAACTGTTGAAAGGGGAGAAGGCATTGTCTCACTATCAATCTCCATCTAAGATTCTTTGGATCTTTGAAAAGCCATCTCTTCTTCAAGGGAAACAGCTTTGCTTGTCTCAATCTGTCTCTGACCAGGGATGTCGATTTGGAATGTCTTTGAAGATTCATTGTATCCTTTCTTTCTAAAGGATCTATCTTGGACTTCTTCTCTTTGGGTACATGAAAACACACTGGGCACCCAAATATCCTGAAGTGTTCAATCTCAGGATTCACTCCGGTGAAGGCTTCTTCGAGAGTTATGCTTTTCAAATTCTGGTGAAGACTCTTGTTATGAACATATACTGTGTCATGCATGCTTCTTCCCATAGAATCATAGAATTATTCTGATCATGTATTATTTCATTAATTTCCCCAATGACAGTTCTATTCTTCCTCTTTCTCAAATAGTTTTGATTCCCTCTGAGTCAAGTGACTCCCTCTGAAGGATAAACATATTCCTTTGTTGTTAACCTGTCTAGAACAAGAAAACAAGAAGAAACAAAACAAGAATATCTACTAAAGGAGAATAATGAGTACATCTCTAGAATCAAAACAATTTAAGGAATCTTGTCACAACTACAACATCTACTTGTAATGTATCAAACTTTAGAAATACAGATTTAGAGGAATGACAATTACAACAATCAAACCTGGAATCTTCACTTACAGTGTGTTGTTCTTCTGAATGTACTAAGATCCCTCTAGATCCATGACTTCAGCAAAAAGGTTCCATCCTCCTGCAATTACCCTTATGATAATGATACAAATAATATATATACAAGTGCATACCTGAGGGTGTTGAAATGATTTCTCCAATGGCATCTGGATGATCTCTGTGCTCTTGACATATTCATGAAGAGGGTAGTCATAGTGTCACCTTTTTGTATCACCCATAATAATCCTTCCTCTAAAGTCTTTTCTTCTAGGAACTTGAAGTTTCTTGATCCATCAAGCTTATCTTCCATCATATTTCTATTCATCATAATTTTAGATTATTCACAAACCCTTGTCAACTTGGGACAGAAAACCTTACGACTAGGCTAGCCTAGCACTTTTAGGTTTTTTTGGAATTATTACTGCCAACAATAAGCCTTTGAAATATAGGAGAACACTCGTGAGTTGAAGAGATCCTTCAATGAGTTGCAGAAACCCTAATTCTGAAATTTCTGCAGAAATTAGCAAAACACTAGAAACCTTAGGGACAAAATTTCAAAATGCTTAGAATTTCACTTTGAGATCTTATGGAGATGCATTGGAGGAGGCCGTACTATTCTATGCCAAAAATATCCCCAACGTCCAAGTATTAAGGGATGTATCACCAATGAAAGGAGGGTCGTACGGTTCTGCAGAAGTGAGACTTGGTAGATGATTGTGTAATAGGTTCTTTCAAGACCTAAGCTCTGATACCATGTTGATTTTTCAATAAGCTAGGTTAAGCATGAAGCTCATTCCATTTTTATCATTTAACCATAAACATAAATGTTGCAACAACCAAGATCACAAGAAGAAGCACCATGCACAAGAACACAAGAAGCATCCTGGGAAACCCTTCTCAACAAGGGAAGAAAACACAGCCAAATCCTTTGCTATATTCTTCAAGAGAAAGACCTTCACCACCAAGACAAACCCTAGCACACAAGAGGGTGCTCAAACCTTAGAAGTCTAGTGCCCAAGAGAGGTGCACACTTTTCCCATGTGAATGTACTTGCTGAAATTTCCAAACTATTGTGAAGGATATGATTCCATAATGGGGAATCTTCCTTTACTTATATTGGACTTGTCCTATAAACAAAAGTGTCTATTGGCACAACAGGGTCAACCTCTCTAAGTCACATTATAATTAATATTAACAAGATTAATTATCTTTTACATTTATTACTAATCACATTAAGGTGGGGCCAACCTGTACCCTTTACATTACAATTAGGGTTACAAGTAGGTCTCACTCTTGAACAATATAGCAAGGGATCTTATACACCCACTAGTTCTCATCCACTAGGGGTACATCCATAGGGATGTCAATATCTTTGGCTCACTGCATTACACAGAAGAACTAGATCTTCACACGTTCACCTGTGCTCGTCCATAGGCACGTCCACTCTACAGATCTTCTTTCCCACTACCTCACACATGAGAATCATTTGGATTTTCTCGTCAACTCTGATGCTCAGAGGAGGCTAGTACATCATCTTCATTTATGTTCACGTGACGATGCACCCAACACTTTGGGATTTCACACATTCACATTGTGCTCAGCCACATGCACGTCTAACTCAATAGATCGCCTTTCCCACTGGATAATCATCTGGATTTCTTCTCGACTCTTTGAATGGAGGAGGTCATCTCTAAGTTTCATCTCTGTCTCAGGTAGGAACCACGTACCCTTCTTAGGGGATTTCTCTCAGGTTTGTAAGCTGGAGAAAGACTCACATAGCTGCAATGATCCACATCTCACAGGTTTGTAAGCTGGAGAATGTCTCACATAGCTGCAATCATAAACACCTATCGCTTGTCACCCTACCATTGTTGCATTCTTGCTCTGTTGGTTGTGAAAGCTACGCGTTTTCAGGTTTTGGAAAGGAAAGATCAGCCAAATTGTCATTTAAGTGTTTTTCTCAGAGGTATGGCTCTTTGTTCTCCATCCATGATGGACTCTATGTACTATGAATCAAATGGTGGCTCAGGAATGCATGGATTCTATGTTTTCTTGAGTTTTTCAACTGTGTGTAAATATGGTGTTATGGTTCTCTGTGATGACTACGAAATGTTGATAATTGTAAGAAGAGTAATGGGTATTATTGATGAAAAAGTTTGTGCATTGGTTATTTGCTCGGTCAGTATGTTTTTTTATGATGGTTCTCTGTGGACTAGTGGCGACAGTGGTGCAATGAGCTCTGTGTTTTATGGTTGAAGGGTTTTTACCATCGATTGTATTTCAGTGGCTGCCAACTCATTCTCCTCTCATTCGTTGTCGTAATATTTATCCAGTTGCAAAGAAACTGTCGACTGTTGGGTACTTCTTTTATCTAAATCCCGGACTGTTGTTAATGGCTTGTTCCGTACTATCTTTTCACCGAAATATTTCCAAAATTCTAGTCTTGGTCGGCCCTGAATGTTAATACAGGCCCGTGTATGTATTGCGAAGAGTTTCCACGCATCACTCCTCTCATCCCTGCTATAATGATGATTTTATGTGGCCTCACTGTCAATTGTTTTCAAAAGTTGTTCAACCTCCTCGGTGTTGGAAAGAGAAATTATATCTCTATGTTTTGAGTACCCTCCACTGTTCAAGTTAACCCTCGTTCCTCTCTACAAAGTGTTAGAGGCACATGTGTGCAACTGAGTTGTTTAACTCGAATTTCTTTATTCTTCACTTGAGCGTTAACTTATGTTTCTATCAAAGGCTTGGAGTTATAAGACGAAGGACTGTAGGTTTTTTTTAAAAGAGCATGGCTCTCTGTTTTCAAGATTGTATTGTGGCTTGTGGTTGTTAATCAATGGTAAAACGGATATGAGTATATGGAAGACCATCAACTCTTTTTTTTTTTTTTTTTAAACAAACATGTTTTCGTCACCTCTCTACATTTATTTTTTAAAGAGCCCGACTTGGACTCTGACTTGTCTTTACCTCCTCGGGCACCTTCTGGGGTTTGTTAAGTTTTGGTTTATCAGTTTAATGAATGGTGGAAATGTTAAAGACACAGGCTCCCTCCTCTTAGTCGAATCACGGTGTGTCCTCTTTGTGATGAATTTGTTCGAACAGAAAGAGAAGTAGAGTTATATACAACCAAGAGAAATACTTCTATTTGTTTATGGTCTTGATTAATGTGCTTAATCCCAACATTATCATGGTTTTGGAAAGTTAAAAAAGGGTGCTTGTGTGTCAATTTAGTTATGTTCGATTCATACATGATATGGTTCTATGGGAATCATCGTGCATACTATCATTTTTTTTAAAGAATTTTATATATGTTGATGCACACAGAAAGCAAGCACGGGGTTCCATTTTGTTTTTGGAGTTGGTTGTTGTTGTTGATTCAAGATTGCGCCGATTATATGATTGAAGAACTTGTGTTATGATTGGTCCCTCGTGCATGCTCTTAAGACTATCTATGATTGAAAAGGCACCTGTGTATACTAAATTGGGCCCGATTGCTGATTAGAGGACAGTGACTCTGGATTGTTTATCATGGTGTATTATTGATTATCAAGGATGAATGTTGGGCATAATATAACAAGAATTATTGTGCATGTTCTGTTTATTTTAAAAAAGAACAAGAGATCAACGTTACTATATACATTACTATTGAATGGAAAATGTTTACATAAGTTATAATTCACAGACTGCTATAAATTAAGGATTTCTAGGAAATTTAATTATTGAGACAGCAAGCAATTTGTATAGAATTGAGGAACARTGAATGTTTTGATCTTGGAAGTGGATGTTTTTTGGATTAAATTTGAAACAGAGTTATGATAATTGATTGATTTAATTTATTTTATGAACAATATCCATATAATTCCCTTTCACTTTCTCACTTTTTCTCTCATTACAAATCCCCTCACGATCMCAAATTCATTTTGCACACCCTGTTCATTAAAATTAAGTTAAATCTTTGTATGACAACGATTGAAAAATAACACAGAGATAGATGACAACTGATATGTTTTGGTTATTTTTGCACAATCAATTGTTTAATGAATTGTTAAGCAGTAATCATATTCTTACTCCCTTTCATTTTCTCACTTTTGCGCTCAATACAATCCCCTCAGATATACCTGAATCCTAATTCACCCCCTGCTCATTGTTAACTATTAAATGAATTTTATGGATTGGATTGCATGGGTCTGATGTGATTGTTGAGCCAAACTTTGTTTCATATTAAGAGAATGTCATGTATGGTCTATTTAAGAAGCTGGTTGCTAATAATTGCTACATATAGGATGAGCTTCTTCAGCAGAGGAAGTCATGGACGAAATAATAGGGGCAAAGATAATTGGAACAGAGGGCCTAGAAGGCCTAGATTCTCAATACATTTCGATGTAGATCCTCAAGAGTTAAACCATCTCTTTCAAGATGGATTTTTCAATCGGATTGGACAAGGGGTAGTCCAACCTAGACCAGAGAGGCTTCCCTTCCAACCCCAGCATGTTCTTGGTATCCCTGTGCCCCCTCATGTTTCCTTGCAACCTAAAGGTCTCAAGAATGATGGATGGCAGGAGATTGTTCACCCAGCAGTCTCCCACCATCGTGGCTAGCCAAATTTGTCTTTACCTCCTCCTCCTCCACCTGTTAACCCAAATGTCCAGATTTCCCCTACACACTCACCTGTACAGTCCTCCCATGCAAGCAAAAGGCTTAAAACTAAATCTCACCACATGCGTGACAAAGGAAAAGTTGTTGTTTCCCCCTCATCTCCTTCAAGTGATTCAACCAAGTCAATATCATCCCAGATGCACTTGAGAGATGATTGTTCCCATGTCATCAGTGAGATCAAGCCTCAAGGTTCCACCCAACCTAAGGCCAATTCAGGGAAGTCAAAAGGGGATAGCAGCAACAAAGGGAAAATTGTCTCTCAAAGTGGAAAATATGGTTTTTTATTATGTTTTATTATTGTTTTATTGAGGACAGTGGACTGCTAAAGGTTTTGGACAACAAACTATTTTTGGATATTTTGGATATTATATGATTGGATATAATTTGAAATATCATTGATATTTAATTTTCAAATTATGGAAATGATTATGGGAACCACAAGGAGGGGTGTGTTTGATTGATTGACTAGTTATGTTTATTTTTGATAAGAAGTTAAAAGGGAGTCACAAAGGGTCCCACCTACTAGTTATTATTTATTAAAAAGACCCTTATTATTATCATTATTATTATTAATAATTGTTCCCATAAACTAAAAGTTAGTTGAGTCTTAGTTAACTTAACTAAATGAGGTAGTTGAACTACTTCAACTAATTTGGAATGCACAAAATCCAAATGAGAAGGAAGAACAAGAGGGGAATAGAAGGAGAAAGCATACTAAGGTTTGCTCTTGAGTTTTATTGAGATAGTTTAGTTTTCATTCATTCTTCAATTCATTAAAAGCCTAATTCTCTTGTATGATAGTAGGATCCTATTGTAGACAACAAGGTTCAAGGTTGAACCATATCATTCAGATGTTTGTTTTAGAGGTGTTGATCTATCTTTGATAGTCTCTATAGACTTGTATGTTTATGAATTAAATTTCATGATTGATAAAAGATATTATGTAGAGTCAAGTGGGAAGCAGTATGTGGCAAGTTGATCCATATTTTTAAAGTTTAGTTTTTACTTGTTGTCAGAGTCCTTTTGTATAGTTTTCATCGGGGATATCTAAGTTTGACCTTGGTCCATGCCCCCACAAAGATTTTTGTAAAGATAACGATTCTTTTGATTTCTTGGAATGAAATAAAGAAATTTTTATTATGTCTCATCTGTGTTAATATGTGACTAGGTATTTTTTTCTTTTGATCTCCACATTCACTTTTCCAATCTATTATATTCAGAAAATTATATAAAAATGTTATATTTTGTTGCAATCTTTTATTTTTTAAAATCATCCTAAGCCCTTGTAACTAATACTTGTGGGTTGGGAAATACTTTTTGAGGCTATAAACATAGGGCAATATTCCCGACTATCTTTCCTTAGCCAAGCAAGATTCGAAAATGCTTGAGTAAGATAAATTCATATATTTTCCTCAACCTTTATTTGGCGACCATACTGGGGAGATCTTCCATATCTCTTTGGTTGATTATAAGCTTGATTTTCATTGAATATGATTATATTTCTGATAGTGATCCTTTGACTGTTTGTTTTCTTCATGACTGTACCTGTTGCAAGGCAGCCCAATATTGAGCCCGGTCTTAAAGATCAAACAAGAATTGCTTTAAACTTGTTTAATACCATCTTAGATATCGCTAATACCTGGGTTGAGCTTGAATGCTCATGGGAAGCAATTGAACAAGACATAAGTGTCCAAGAACGTTAGGAATCTAGGAAAATACAGCCTAGGAATCAGCCATTACTTTCTTTCTCCTACAATTTTGATCTTCTTTTCATGTCCTAGGACCCTCACATCTCTAGGAGAAGAAGAGGTTTATCACCGGAAATTAATCCTATTGTTGAAATAGGAAGAAGAAACGTTGTTTTGTCAACCCAACAAAGTAGTCTAAGGAGAACTTTGTCTTATTCAACTAGTTTTTCTTTCTCTCCCTTAACTATCGTTCATAAAATGGCATCTAGTGGTGGCTCTGGTGGCACTGGAGGTGCTTCTTCATCTCAACCTTTAGCCTCATCAGTGATTGGTAGCTTATATAGTCACCAAGTCCCTGTCCAATCTACTACAAACTCTGTCAAAGTCATTAAAATGTATGGGATTTTTCAGTTTGAAGATGATGCCACAACTACTCCATGGCATGTTTCCTCCCCTCTTAACCTAGCACCTGCTACTTGTCCACTTCCTAAATTCAAAGAGCATATCTCTAGGTTTTTAGGGAATAACACGGTCACTATGAATGAACACTTGGTGGCATTTTCTAATGCCTATCACAACATAGGAGCCAATGACAATGACACTTGTATGCACTTATTTGTTAATTCTCTGCAAGGAAAGGTTGCAACCGATTTCTTTGACCTTCCTCCCAAAATTCTCTCTACTTGGGAGGATTTAGCGTATTGGTTCAAGTCTATCTATGGGAAGTCCAAAATCCCAGTCGAGTAGTTACAGGAATACAATAACATTTCTTATAAGGACGGTGAAACTATCAAGTCTTTCAACTTGTGTTTCACCAAATTATATAACCAAATACCTAAACTCATTCACCCTCAGAACCAAGCCGCTTTCATGCATTACTATAATGTTTTACCTTCCCCCTACCATCATAGGCTTGAGGAAAATGCCATTGATAACCCTGGTTCCACTCTGCATACTTTTTTAGAGTATGAAGAACATCTTGAAAGAACAAGTCTTCCTAAAAGAGATTCAATTAAAAAGACTGACACGTCCACCCTCTTACAACTTGTACAAGACACGAATAATCAAATGATAGTGTATGAGAGGAAAGGAAATGTCCCTTCACTTACCCTTGGGGCTTCATCTTCTTCTTCACCACCCCTTAGAAATCCTAATGAAAACAATTTTCAACCTAAATAAATCATGCCTCGTAGCTGGTGTAACTTTTGCGATGAACACCATGAGGAAAACACTTGTGAGGTAAAGAAGAGTGTCAGAGATAAAATCTTTGGTAAAAAACCTGAAACTACTATCATTGTCCTAGAATTTGCAGAGCCAGAGGATGTTATGATCATAAACACTAGGAATAAATCCTATGCTCCAAAGGGTAAATATGATCTTCCTCTCACTTCTTCAATCCCAAGCTCATCTTCACCAACTACTACTGTTCAGGTTTCTAAGGCTCCTGACAGTCAAGGAACTACCTCCCCTCTTCCCTTTTCCAAATACAACATTCTCAATCAGTTGGTCAATATTAAAGTTGATTCTACCCTCCTGAACATGGTTGTCATCCCTTAGCAACAAAAACATCTAAAATTTTTTATGGAAGGAAAATCTTCCATTGTAGACAACCTCTCTGAAGAGGTAGATGAAGAGGATTCAACTGTAAATAAAGTAGGTGTACATAACTTTAGACACCCTGTAAAAAATCCCTTTTTTATTTCTGTAAATATTGCTGACAAAATAGCTCATTGGTGTATTATTGAAGGCGGTTCGGGCCCAACTGTAATGTCGGAGATTATTATGGAAGAGCCAGGCTTGTATTGTACACATGAAAACTCTAGAAGCATGCTCTCTTATAATAGTTTACAACAAACAACCATAGGTGAAATCAAGGACATGACCTTGGTTTTTTGCGCACATCCTGAAATAAGGACAACCTTTAATATTCATGTAATTGATATGCCAGTGAGTAATTACTCGATCATCTTAGGAAGATATTGGCAAGCTTTGATGGGTAGATACCTCTCACTTGATGAGACACACTTATCCGTTCCTCAGAATGGTAAAAACATCATAGTCCTAAAGGAGGGGAGAATTTCACGTTACATAGAAAGCATCTCACAGCCTAATGTGAATTATATCGAGGAGGACCTAGGAGTGTATTCCATCTTTGCGGATGAGGAAAACACTACCTTGGAACAAATCGACATAGAGGATGGGATGTGGCATATGCACTTTGATGGTTCATGCTCCAATGAAGGAAACAAAGCTGTTATTATCGTGTACTCTCATGTGGGTAAAATTCATAATGTTTCCTATAGGTTAGAGTTTGCTTGCACAAACAATGTCACTGAATTTGAAGCATTACTGCTAGGCATTGAAAATTCCTATAATCTAGGTTGTGGTCACCTTACAATTTTTTGGGATTCTGAATTTGTTGTAAATCTCTTACATAAGATATACTCTCCTAGAAACAAGTTAATTAAATGTTACACCCAAAATGTGTGGGAACAAAAGCATCTAAATTTTTTTTCGGAAGGAAAATCTTCCATTGTAGCCAACCTCTCTAAAGAGGTACATGAAGAGGATTCAACTGTAAATAAAGTAGGTGTACATAACTTTAGACACCCTATAAAAAATCCCTTTTTTATTTCTGTAAATATTACTGACAAAATAACTCATTAGTGTCTTATTGGAGGCGGTTTGGGCCCAACTGTAATGTCGAAGATTAATATGGAAGAGCTAGGCTTGTATTGTACACATGAAAACTCCAGAAGCATGCTCTCTTATAATAGTTTACAACAAACGACCATAGGTGAAATCAAGGACATGACCTTGGTTTTTTGCGGGCATCCTGAAATAAGGACAACCCTTAATATTCAGGTAATTGATATGCTAGTGAGTAATTACTCGATCATCTTAGGAAGATATTGACAAGCTTTGACGGGTGGATACCTCTCACTCGACGATACACACTTATCTGTTCCTCAGAATGGTAAAAACATCATAGTCCTAAGGGAGGGGAGAATTTCACCTTACATAGAAAGCATCCCACAACCTAATGTGAATTATATCTAGGAGGACCTAGGAGTGTATTCCATCTTTGCGGATGAGGACAACACTACCTTGGAACAAATCGACATAGAGGATGGGATGTGGCATATTCACTTTGATGGTTCATACTCCAATGAAGGAAACGAAGTTGTTATTATCGTGTACTCTCATGTGGGTAAAATTCATAACTTTTCCTATAGGTTAGAGTTTGCTTGCACAAACAATGTCATTGAATTTGAAGCATTACTGCTAGGCATTGAAAATTCTTATAATCTAGGTTGTGGTCACCTTACAATTTTTGGGGATTCCGAACTTGTTGTAAACCTCGTACATAAGATATACTCTCTTAGAAACAAGTTAATTAAATGTTACACCCAAAATGTGTGGAAACTTATCTCAAACTTGTTATCTTTCAACATCACTCATGTTAAAAGGGAATTGAACTCAATGGTTGACAGGTTAGTTGTTTTTGCATCCTCTCCTACTCGACAACTTCTGCCACAAAGACCTGATTGTACCTTTCAATCTTTGTATCATCCGCATATCCCTGACAATGTAGAGTCATGGCAGGTCTTCCCTAATGATGAGAGCAGTTGTGCTTTCATTCAAAATGAACCTTATAGGCCTAAGAAAATTATATCAATGGAAGATAACAAAATTCCTAAAGGCTTAACTCCTTTAGAAAGTTCATTTTCATCGAGTGATGTACGTAACAAAGAAAAACATAAAGAATAGGAGCCAAAAAGGAAAGTAGGTGAAACCATTTCCTTGAACATTGGAACACCCGAGTCTCCAAAGAATGTTAAAATAGGTGCCCAATGTTCTAATGAAGAGAAATTGAAGTTCACTGAGTTGCTTAGTGAATTTCAGGATGTTTTTGCTTGGTCTTATGAGGATCTTCGTGGTTTTGATCCTTCTCTTATACAACATGCCATTCCTATCAAGGACGGCATAAAACCAGTTAGGCAAAAACAAAGACCCATTAACCCTTCAATGGAAGAAACTATTCAAAAGGAGTTGGAAAAACTCTTGAAGGCTGGGATCATTTTCTCGGTTAAGTATTCTGAGTGGGTTTCCAATTTGGTTCCCGTTCGGGAAAAAACTGGTCAGATTATTTTCATCGAGTGATGTAGGAAGCAAAGAAAAACATAAAGAAGAGGAGTCAAAAAGGAAAGTAGGTGAAACCATTTCCTTGAACATTGGAACACCCGAGTCTCCAAAGAATGTTAAAATAGGTGCCCAATGTTCTAATGAAGAGAAATTGAAGTTCACTGAGTTGCTTAGTGAATTTCAGGATGTTTTTGCTTGGTCTTATGAGGATCTTCGTGGTTTTGATCCTTCTCTTATACAACATGCCATTCCTATCAAGGACGGCATAAAACCAGTTAGGCAAAAACAAAGACCCATTAACCCTTCAATGGAAGAAACTATTCAAAAGGAGTTGGAAAAACTCTTGAAGGCTGGGATCATTTTCTCGGTTAAGTATTCTGAGTGGGTTTCCAATTTGGTTCCCGTTCGGGAAAAAACTGGTCAGATTATTTTCATCGAGTGATGTAGGAAGCAAAGAAAAACATAAAGAAGAGGAGTCAAAAAGGAAAGTAGGTGAAACCATTTCCTTGAACATTGGAACACCCGAGTCTCCAAAGAATGTTAAAATAGGTGCCCAATGTTCTAATGAAGAGAAATTGAAGTTCACTGAGTTGCTTAGTGAATTTCAGGATGTTTTTTCTTGGTCTTATGAGGATCTTCGTGGTTTTGATCCTTCTCTTATACAACATGTCATTCCTATCAAGGAGGGCATAAAACTAGTTAGGAAAATACAAAGATCCATTAACCCTTCATTGGAAGAAACTGTTCAAAAGGACTTGGAAAAACTCTTGAAGGTTGGGATCATTTTCTCGGTTAAGTATTCTGAGTGGGTTTCCAATTTGGTTCCCGTTCGGAAAACAATTGGTCAGATCAGATTATGCATGGTCTTTCACGCATTGAATAGGTGTAGTATAAAAGATCACGTTCCTCTCCCTAATATGGAAATGATTTTGCAGCAAGTTGCAGGGTCACAGATGATGTCCTTACTTGACGTTTTTTCTGGTTACAATCAAATCAAGGTAAAAAGGACAGATAAATATAAAACCACTTTTACTACTCATTGGAAAACTTTTTCTTATGAACATATGCCTTTTGGCTTATCTAATGCAGGTGCCACTTTTCAAAGATCTATGCAAATAGCTTTTGATGATTTGATCGAAAAAATTATTCAGATTTATCTTTATGACTTAATTGTGTATTCAAAAGATTGATGAGATCTTTTTGGTCATCTTAAAAAGGTTCTCATGCAATGCAGGAAATTTGGCATTTCTCTAAATCCTTCTAAGTCTATTTTTTACATTACCAAGGGCAAGCTCCTTGGACACATTGTCTCCGATTTAGGAATAAGCATAGATCCTGAAAGGATTGTTGCTATCCAAAATCTTCCTGCTCCTACTTTCAAGAAGGAGATTCAAGCCTTTATGGGGGTTATTAACTTTGTTTGTAGGTTTGTTCCTGATTTTGTTGTAATGGTAAATCCAATTCATAATATGCTTAAGCAAGATCGCTCCTTTTCTTGGACAGATGATGTCGAAAATGCTTTTGTAGGGATCAAGAAAGAAATCAATTTCGCATCGATTTTGGTGAAGCCGAATTTTGAGAAAGAATTTATGATATATACTAATGCTACAGAGGAAGTAGTTTCTGTTGTCCTCGTGTAATGTGATGACCAAGGTAATGAAAAACCAGTGGCTTACATGAGTCAAAGTTTGTCAAATGATGAGTTTAAATATTCTTTTATTGAAAAGCATGCTTTCGCGCTTGTTAAAGTTGTTGAAAAGTTTCTCCATTTCATCTTAGGTAAGCACACGCTGGTAAAAGTCCCTTTCCCTGGTGTCAAGTTTTTTCTCTCACAGACTTATCTTTCAGAGAAGCTTGAACATTGGCTTTCCAAGATCCAGGAGCATGATTTAACTATCGTGACTTCTAACACCATCAAGGGACATGACTTATCCCTTCACTTAGCTCAGCATGATGAAACCAGTGAAGAAATTGATAAGCAAGATAGCTCTCTATCAGCTCTGTTTTACATTGGCAATCAAATCCTTCCTGTGTCTGAACATCCTTGGTATAAAGATCTGGTTTATTACTTGCAAAATCAAACATGTCCGGATAACTTAGATACCCATCAGAGAAGAAGGCTATGCCTCGAATCTACTAGATACGTCATTATAGGAGACTTCTTGTTTAGGATATATGTTGATGGTATGTTACTTCGTTGTGTGAATAATGAGGAAGCACAAAAATTGTTACAAGAGACTCATGGTTCTTCAAATTTTGTTATTCGTGTAGGAGGTCACTTTTCTGCTAAAACCACTGCCTTTAAGATTATTAGGAAGGGGTACTATTGGCCTTCAATATTTCGTGATTCTTATGTTTTTTCAAGATCTTGTGACAAATGCCAAAATTTTGTTGGGAAAGAAGGCCTTTTAGCCATGCCTTTACAACCCGTCCTCCTTGACTTTCCTTTTACAAAATGGGGTTTAGACTTCATTGGTCCTATTAATCCTCCGTCTTCAGCAGGGCAAGTCTTTATCTTGACAGCCACAGACTATTTTACGAAATGGGCTGAAGGTGTCCCGCTTAAGTAGTCATAGGATGAGCAGGTGATTTCTTTTCTTGAAGCTAATTTTTTTTCCCATATTTGGTCTTCCTTTGGAAATTATTACAAACAATGGTCCCTCTTTTATTTTTGCTAAGCTGACCCAATTTTTAGCTAAGTTGGGGGTTAAAAATTTTACCTCATCAGCTTATTATCCCTAAGGTAATGGACAAGCCGAGTCTACCAATAAGAATCTGGTAAGAATTATCAAGAGGCTCATTGAAGATAAGACCCGTCAATGGCACACTCTCCTCACTTACGCTCTTTGGGTAGATCGCACTACCACCAAGGTAAGCACCGGTTGCACTCCTTTCCATCTTGTTTATGGTCAAGAAGCCATTTTGCCTACTGAGATGGAACTTTCCTCCTTAAGGTTAATGCTACAGGTTGAACAGTTAAACTCTTCTGATGTTTCTCAAAGAATGAATGCACTTTTGGCTTTAGAGGAGCAAAGGATGTTTACCTTGGATAATATAAAGAGAAGACAACAAACTGTTGAAAGATATTTCAAAAAAAGTGTCAAGCATGTCAAATTTAAAGTTAATGAGGAGGTACTATTGTCGGATTCAGTGCATGCTGATAGAGGAAGGCATTCAAAGTTCCAAAAATTATGGTTGGGTCCTTTTGAGATCGCTTTTGTCTTGAGCGTAAATTCTTACATCCTAAAGGACTTACAAGAGCGGTTGTTTTCCTATAGCACTAACGATTCCCACTTAAAACATTACGTGGAACCAACTTGAAAAGTTTAATGCTGTATAGAATGTTTTATGTATTATGGTAGTTTTAATTGCTTCGATTTTACATTTATGTTATTTCAATTCTGCTTATTTCAATTCTGTTGTTTAATTTCTGCTACGACATTTCTTGCTTTTGTTTCTTTTTTACTTCATTTCTTGTCAAAACAAAATGTTGGATCAGTTTTCCTACGACGACGCTATTCTGCAAAGTATTGTTAATCAATAATAATCAAGTTACACAACTATCATGATGTTCCCCTTGAAGGCATCATTGAAATTGTTATCTGCTTCAACTGTTGTTTTAGAAGATAGTTGGTTTTATCCCTCTTTTGCTTTCCTCTTCTTTCATCCGCTTCAAGATTCAAAAGAGCATATCATAAAAAATTTCTCCTTGAAGTCAAGGAAACTTACTATGATTAATCGAATGATTATACTTACAGGGATAAACCCCCTCATACTTAACACTTTCCATGAGTTATTCCCAAATGCTCGATCATTTTTCCCTTAAATCCGCTCACTTCGCCCTGTTGCATAATCATCTTGATATATATCTTCTTGATCTGATGTTTACATGGTCTGCACAATCAGACATTCTGAGTTCTTAATCTGTTGGAAACAGATTTCCTTGTGGAGTCTCCAGTTTGTTGACGATTAAAATCGCAACGATGAATTCCGCCCACAAATTGTTGTTAAAGAACTATTATTTAATTACGATAATAATATAATACTAGTAGGTGGAACCCCTTATAGACTAGAGGTGCAAAGATAAACATGTTACACTCATATGTTGTTGTTATGATGTTTCTCACACAGTCCTATACAGTTTATGATGCATTTTTGGGTTCATTCGATGTGATAAATGGGTGGTTGATGCATTTTGTTGTTGGCATTTACTTGTGATACAAAACAGTCCCATGGGTACGAGATTCATGTTGGTTACAGGTGGTCTGTTATGTGGTTATAACCTTGATTCCTAATTTATACATTGATTACTTATCCATATATGATTATGGAAAGGATAATAAATAGGATCTTGATCTAAAAACTATGAAAAGGTTCTAAAGCTATGGCAGCAAAAATAAAGTATAACCTTGTGAAATGGTGGACCTAGCTATTATATTATGTGTTTGGTTATGTAATTTTATTAAAGGTTGAGCGGAGGCACATATGATAACGTTGATATATGATTATTGTAGAGTTATGGCATAAGATTAACGTATATGCCTCGAGTGGCACACTATGCGATTGATATGGTATCAGATCTTATGATGGATACTGCACTGAATTTTGGGATTGCATATGGTTTGATGCTAGTGATGAATGTTACGTTAGTGGGTTGGCTCGTACATGGAAATTGAATGGGGCCAGGTGAGGAAGCAACATGCATTTACTGCATGTCACTCCAAACCTCCCTACCACCCATCAACCTCGCATTGTTGCATTGTTGCATTGTTGCTCTGTTGGTTGTGGAAGCTCCATGTTTTCAGGTTTTGGAAGGGAAAGCTCAGCCAACTCGTCATTTAATCGTTTTTCTCACAGGTATGGCTCTTTGTTCTCCATCCATGATGGACTCTCTGTACTATGAATCAAATGGTGGCTCAGGAATGCATGGATTCTGTGTTTTCTTTAGTTTTTCGACTGTGTAAATATGGCGTTATGGTTCTCTATGATGAGTGTGAAATGTTGATAATTGTAAGCTAAGTAATGGGTATTATTGATGATAAAGTTTGCGCATTGGTTATTTGCTCGGTCAGTTTGTTTTTTTATGATGGTTCTATGTGGACTAGTGGTGACAGTGGTGCAATGAGTTCTTTGTTTTATGGTTGAAGGGTTTTTACCACCAGTTGTATTTCAATGGTTGTCAAATCGTTCCCGTCTCAGTCATTGTCGTAATCTTTATCCAGTTGCAGAGCAACTATCGATTGTTGGGTGTTTCTTTTATCTAAACCACGAACTGTTGTTAATGGCTCTTTCCTTACTGTCTTTTCCTCGAAATCTTTCCAAAAGTCCAATCTTGGTTGGCCCCGAATATTAATACATGCATGTGTATTTATTGTGAAGAGTTTCCACACACCACTCCTCTCATCCCTCTTATAATGATGATTGTATGTGGCCTCACTGTCAATTGTTTTCGAAAGTTGTTCAACCTTCCGGGTGTTGGAAAGAGACATTATATCTCTGTGTTTTGAGTACCCTCCACTGTTTAAGTTAACCCTCGTTCCTCTCTGCAAAGTGTTAGAGGCACATGTGTGCAACTGGGTTGTTTAACTCGAATTGTTTTATTCTCCACTCGAGCGTTAACTTATGTTTCTGTCAAAATCTTGGAGTTATAAGACGAAGGATTGTAGGTTTTTTTTAAAAGAGCATGGCTCTCTGTTTTCAAGATTGTATTGTGGCCTGTAATTGTTAATTGATGGTAAAATGGATATGAATATATGGAAAACCATCAGCTCTCTATGTTTTTTTTTAAAAGACAAACAGATTTTCGTCACCTCTCTGCATTTATTTTTTAAAGAGCCCGACTTGGACTCTGACTTGTCTTTGCCTCCTCGGGCACCTTCTGGGGTTTGTTAAGTTTTGGGTTATCAGTTTAATGAATGGTGGAAATTTTGCATAGTCAATTGTTTAATGAATTGTTGAGAAATAATCGTGTTCTTACTCCCTTTCATTTTCTCACTTTTGCGTTCAATACAATCCCCTTAGATATCCCTGAACCCTAATTCACCCCCTACTCATTAACAATTATTAAATGAATTTTATGGAATGGATTGCATGGATATGATGTGATTGTTGAGCCAAACTTTGTTTCTTATTAAGAGAATGTCATGTATGGTCTGTTTAAGAAGCTAGTTGCTAATAATTGTTGCATACATGATGAGCTTCTTCAGTAGAGGAAATCATGGCCAAAATAATAGGGGCAGAGGGAATTGGAACAGAGGGCCTAGAAGGCCCAGATTCTCAATACATTTCGATGCAGATCCTCAAGAGCTCTTTCAAGATGGATTTTTCAATTGGATTGGACAAGGGGTAATCCAACCTATACAAGAGAAATAATCATGTTCCAGCCCCAACATGTTCTTGGTATCCATGTGCCCCCTCATGTTTCCTTGCAACCTAAATTTCCTGACAATGAAGGATGGCACGAAATTGTCCACCCAACAGTTTCCCACCATCGTGGTTGGCCAAATTTGTCTTTACCTCCTCCACATGTTAACCCAAATGTCCAGATTGCCCCTACACACTCACCTGTACAGTCTTCCCACGCAAGCAAAAGACTCAAAACCAAAGCCCACCACATTCATGACAAAGGAAAAGTTGTTGTTGCCCCCTCATCTCCTTCAAGTGATTCAGCCAAGTCAGTATCATCCTGGATGCACTTGAGAGATGATTGTTCCCATGTCATCAGTGAGATCAAGCCTCAAGGTTCCACCCAACCTAAGGCCAATTAAGGGAAGTCAAAAGGGGATAGAAACAACAAAGGAAAAATAGTCTCTCGAAGTTGCAAATGCGGTTTTGGATATTATATGTTTGGATATAATTTGAAATATCATTGATATTTACTTTTCAAATTATGGAAATGAATGTGGGAGCCACAATGAAGGATGCATTTGATTGATTGACCAATGATGTTTATTTTTGTTAAGAAATTAAAAGAGAGACATAAAGGGTCTCACCTACTAGTTATTATTTATTAAAAAGATCCTTATTATTATTATTATTATTATTATTATTATTAATTTTTCCTCTAAACTAAAAGTTAGTTGAGTCTTAGTTAATTTAACTAAATGAAGTAGTTGAACTACTTCAACTAATTTGGAATGCACAAAAGTCAAATGAGAAGGAGAAACAAGAGGAGAATAGAAGGAGAAAACATACTAAGGTTTGCTCTTGATTTTTATTGAAATAATTTAGTTTTCATTTATTCTTCAATTCATTAAAAGCTTAATTCTCTTTTATGACAGCAAGATCTTATTGTAGACAACAAGGTTCAAGGCTTAACCATATCATTCAGATGTTTGTTTCAGAGATATTGATCTATCTTTGATAGTCTGTGTAGACTTCTCTGTTTATGAATTAAATTTCATGACTGATAAAGGATATTGTGCAAAGTCAAGTGGGCAACAGTATGTGGCAAACTGATCCAGATTTTAAAAGTTCAATTTTTACTTGTCAGAGTCATTTTGTATGGTTTTCATCGGGGATATCTAAGTTTGACCTTGGTCCATGCCCCCACAAAATTTTTTGTAAAGAGAACGATTCTTTTGATTTCTTGAAATGAAATAAAGTGATTGTTATTCTGTCTCATCTGTGTTAATATGTGACTTGGTATTTTTCTCTTTTGATCTCCACATTCACTTTTGCAATCCGTTATATTCAGAAAATTATATAAAAATGTTATATTTTGCAGCAATCTTTTATTTAAAAAAATCAACCTAAACCCTTGTAACTAATACTTGTGGGTTGGGAAACACTTTTTGGGACTATAAACATAGGGTAATATTCTCGGCTATCTTGCCTTAGCCAAGCAAGATTTGAAAATGGTTGAGTAAGATAAATTCATATATTTTCCTCAACACATGAGGGGTTGAAGATCGTGTGAGTCTCATAACAATAATGTTGTCCCTTATAAACAATATCAATAATTATTTTAATAATTGCACTAGCCACTTCCATTCTTAATTTCTTTTAATTAAAATGGGACATAAAAATTTTCAATCTCTAATGTCGTGCTTCTTCGTATCAAAAATAGTATTCAACAAATTCGAGTTACTAAAATTCGAGTTACTAAAAGGCAGTAATAAGTATTTTCATCATTTTCATTTCATAGTCTTCCTACCCAAGTTTCTAAAAGTAGTCTTCATGCAATTGTTACTTAAGTCACCGCATTCGACACATTTCTTCCTTGAAATTCAAAATTCACTGAATCTGAAAGCATTTCCAACAAATTTGATCCAATTCGAAAAATTTTAAATAGAACCTGAACTCCAAGGAAAATAAATTTGGCTAGAAATTCACAGGTTCGATAAAATCGACCCTAGAATTCGACTGAAAGTAAGTAAAAAAAATTAGAAAAAATAAAATCCTAGCCATTTTGCATGGTTTTCATTTCCTCTTAGGCTTAAGCCGCCCGACGCTAGGTTTCATTTCAAGTTTCCTCCGTAGTTGAACATAATTTCTCACTTCATACAATCACTGAAAATATCATTGCAAAGATGGATTAAAAATTGTGATCAAGGTGAATCGTAGGTCCATGTAGAGACATGGTTCTATTGTGATCAAGCCGAATTATGGGTCCATACGACTTTACTTCTTGGAATGATGTTCAATCTATAAATTTCCAAGTTGAAGTACTGTCAAGGCCACCACATTCGAGACGCCAAAGCTAAGCACCATGAAAGCCACAGGTCGAGGGTTTTTATTTTTTCCTTTTGGTTATTTATCTCATATTAGAAAGTGTGATTTTGTATTTAAATATGCTCAAGTCAAAATATAGAGATATTCGTTGGGAAGCTATGTTAAAAAATATTATTTATTTTGAGAATTTTCTTCATTCTTTGGTTTAATTACTATCAATATCAAGTCGCATCACTCATATGGCGTCAATTGTCTGATACTTAAAAATTGTTATCAATATCAAGTCATGTCATTCATATGGTGTCACTTATCTCATAGTGTCGTACTTAAAAATTTTAATTTTGTATGCGATGAATTTAATTAAAAAAACTGTAAGCATTTTCAAGTAAAAGGGCAAGAAAGTGATATTTTTTAAAAAGATTCTACAATATCATACAAAATTTTGTAACAAGGATATATATTGCATTTAACTTATCAAAAATTTGATATTAATTTCATTGTAATTGTGTTGTGATGTATTCATTTCTGTATTCTAAAAATTAATAAAATGATATTTTTTTTTGAGTGGTTCAGTTCTATTTTGAGAAAGATTTATCATGCCAATTGAAGTGGGATAGTGTGTTTCTTCTTATTTCTCTCTTGGTAGATTCTCTTTACATTTCAATGGCCACCAACAAAATTGTATTACCTAAATAAATGATACAAACTACTTTTATTGAAATATATGTTTAATCATGTTGGCATGCAATTTTCATTTCTATCATATATGTTTAATTACATATATTTTCATTTTTTTACATATATTTTTTAATTTTCAAATTTTATAATATGTCAAATTTAATGCAGAATTTTATTAACAAAATTTGTATTGTCGATTTTTTGAAGTAACTTAAAGGTATTCAAACTTTTGCCAGGTGACTTAGGTTGTTCCCCAAGGGAAATATACATTTGCCACTTCAATTAACCCTATATTGAGCACCCCTCACCGCTTAAAAGATACAAGGTTAAGATGAATCTACACTAGTTTTTTTTGCATTATTTTTCTTTTTCTTAAGATTAGAACTTGGACATTGACTTTTTTTTTTACTTTATTAGTGTTGCATACATGACATGCATGACACATCTCTTCCACCTTGGGTTGTAAGAGCACTTTGCGTCTTTTGATGAAATAAGATAGGATAGATTTAACTTCTGCTCTGATCTGAGGTGCTTGCCGATGAAGATCCAGTTCAATAATTAGTGCCTTATGGAAGGACATCTAGACATGTGGCTCCTTGGGTATCAGCATTATAAATGGGTCTTTGAAACTCAGAGTACCTACCAACACTGTTAGTGTAATTTTTTTCCACCTCATTGGAGTAAACTTTAAAGCATTTCCTTTTAACTATCCATCTCCTTAACTTTATTCAAGTATAATAATCATTCTTCAGTTCTTTCCAATAGATATCTAATTTTAAATTAGTTTATCAACAAACAAAGCAGGCCTGGAATGCATTACACATATCATTGGGCTTTTTAATTTCTGAAAAATACAAGCAACAAATCGACAGAGATGACATTTTCTTTCTTGATCAAGGACGCCCTTTATTATCTATCAATCAGCAGGATTTAGGGTTTGATAAGGGTAAGCCAGGCCACAATAAGCCGGGAGACTGTTCTCCATGTAGCCTTTGCATGATTTTTATCATCATTATACAGAATTGGAGAAATGGAAACAAATTTTAGTAGTTGCATGATATACACAATTATTATAGACATATGGACCATAATAACAAGATCTGCTTTTTACATATCTTCCATTTCGAAGAACATTAACAAAAGCTTATATTTATCAAATGACTAGTGATCATGATTGTTCGCACTAGACTCTACTTTAATAATCAATGGATGTAAAAGATCCAAGTGGGGTTCATTTACAACTGGTAAATCTGGTGTTACCAAAATGCAATCCAGTTTGCTGTCATTTTCCTCGAGTGCCTTGTTCAGTGACTTCCTTGCCACTTTAGTCACCAAAACCATTAGAACAACTACAAACATGCAATTTAAAATCAGTAAAATGCACACAAGAAGATGACCAAAAACAAGCATCAAGGCACAACCTACTTTTATGTATAGTCATCGGATACACAAGGTAGCCACTTAACAATTGGAGATGTTAACCAGAAAATGATTCAAAGGTAAACCATACAGGGAGAATATACTGCAAGTGTATAATATTGAAATATTGACTTACCGGAGGCTACTGAACCAATACTGAGCAATATCTGCATCAGAATAAACCAGAAAATGTCAGGGTTGTAGCAATAAAATGGAATTATAGAATGCTTTATGCCTGACATAAAATGTCTATAACAGAATTCAAGGACAACTTGGGCAAAACAATTCCAGCACTTTTGACTTCGTCTTTTAAGACAAGAATGGTAAGCGTGATATTGTCATAATAGGAGAGAAGAACAACATAAACTTGCAAACTAAACTACTATGTATTCTTTAACCTCGTTTCCCCCATCATATTTTATGTAATCTGAAGAAGGACCAAGAAGCATAGACACAGGAAGCACAATTAAAATCTTTGTTAAACATATCTAACAAATCTACCATGTTGATAGTTATAATCAAAGTTTAATGTGAAATAAAGTAGATTTGAAGAGGACAGGAGATATTTTTGAGTGCTGGACTATTGAGGTTTTAATGCAAAGTAATTTCCTAGCAATTACAGTAAAAGAGATATACCAGAGACGAAAAACAAATTTCAAAGCACCCAATCTTGAGAACCTATTTTCTACTAAAATGCAAGGCCAGATGGATTGAATTTCCATTTATCATGAAAGGAAATAAACTATATATAAAATTATCGAAATCCTCCAATTTGGATAGGAAGAAAGGTATGATATCACTGGCAGCAATTCACAATGATATGCTCTAGCCGGCCCAAAGAAAAAAGAACTCGCAGCATACTTCCATAACCACCCAAGAGTAGCCTGAGGGCTTTGGCTAACTACAATGTAATATTCTCTGTGCATGCATGTGTACACATACATAGACACCTCCAAATGCATAAAAATATGTTTATGTATGTATAAATGTTGTATAGATACACCTAAATATACATCTACATATACAATCATGCATATACACAGTGGGAGTGTATATAAATCGGAATATAAAGAAAACATCCACTATACTACTTACACTAAAAGGAAACACTAGACTCCAGAAAGCTAACACTGAGGAGGGAAAATACCCCAAAAGGAAAAATAGCAGCCTACAACAATGAGTGAAATGACCAAGCATGACAGAAGAACAGCCTGTTCATATTTGTAGCCAAATATGGAGCTGCTGCATTCCCGAATTGTTAGCACACTTTTTCACCCTCCAATCAGATCTGATAATTAAAAATCAGGGATGGAAAAGTGTGGCTAATTCAAGGAGAGAATGCCCCAAATTGTCACAAGCAAACCTCCTCTCCGTTCGAGCTGGTGCGTGCCAGCCTCCGGGGGGAGTCCCTAGGTACTGGGCTGCTGATTTTGGATCTGATTTTCTGCAAAAAAAGACACAAAAACCGCAGCAAAAATGCTTTGGACAGCGTGTAAAAACTCTGCCAAAGCGTTAGGAAAAATAGTTTAAGTTCACTTGGAGGGATCATGCAGTGTTAGCATGAAAGAAATGAAAGAAATAAGGAAAGAAGCCACTTAAAAGATAGATAAATATCACAATAAATGGTAATGAGCTACTAATCAATTTGCAAGAGTAAGAAGATAACACTGACAAGAAGGAAAGTTCGACAAAAACACAACACTTCTTTATTAAAGGTTTGCCAAAAGGTTGATTGCGCCACAATAGACAAGTCCAAAACCGGTACAATGATTATCCTCGCTCAAAGAGAGAATAGCTAGACTAGAAAGAATGAGAGAAGAGGAGAGAGTATGTGTAAGCTGCTGCTGCAAAAATCCGACCATCATAATGTAACCAAGCCACCAATATATAACAACGGGGGTGCACCTCACCAAGAGAGAGACCAAGGAAGCACATAAGAGAAGGAGAAGGAATAGGAAAGAGCATGAGGGAAGGAGTGATAGTGAGAGACACATGCGCATGAAAGGAGTGGAGTGACAAGAGTGAGTTAGACCCCACGTGTGAGAGTCAAAGAGGATAATGGAGGTGTAATAAAAAAGGAATACGCCCTATTTTCTAGGAGAGAGGGCGCATCATGGGAAATAGAAGTGGAGAATTGGAAGGAGAATAAGAAATAGGAAGAGGGGATTAGCATGTGAGGAAGCTAAACAGAGAAAACTAAGTGCATGGTAGGAGAGATGAACAGTTAAGTGAGTGAGGAAAGAGGAGTGTGTGTGCATAAGCAAGAGGAATGTGCCCTATTTTTTAGGGAGGAAGCACATCATAGGAAAGGGAATGGGAAATAGAAACACATGTGGAGGGGAAGGAGTGGTAGAAGGGAAGTTTAAGGGGATATAAGCCCTAGGGAATAGGAGATAAGGATGCGAGGTGGCACATGGAGTGATGGAGGAAGTGGGAGATGTGCCACACATGTGGGAGAAAGAGGGAGAGTGAGGGCACATCCAAGGATAGAGAAGGAGCTAAGTCACCTCACACAATGACACAGGACACGGAGGACATGGAGGAGTATTCGACACATGAAATTTTGACCCCAAAAACAGGACACAGAGGACACGTTTTATATATATATATATATATTAAAAAATTATATATCTGAAAAAAAATTGAAAATTACACATACACAAATGAAATTTAGACATAAAGATTCATATTTTGTTAGAAACTAGAAGATTTACATGATACAAAACTTTAAACATGTAACATAAATGATAAATCATGATTCAATATACATTGTAACATCGATCATGATCAAATGACAAACATTGAACACACAAGAAATTAGAACCATAAGTTGTTGCATTCTCAATCTCAATAAGTCATCAAAATAAAAATGCACATAGATATTGAGTTAGAGTCACTGATACTATAGGTGGGAATACCAATGGCAAATACAAAATAGCCATAGGGTAGATAATAGAACCGTAGATGGAAGAATCTCATGAATCGCGATTGTCAGTAGTCCTCCATGTCATAATCATCAAGATTAGCATCACTACCAGTGCTCTCTCCTCCATCCTCCTCCTCCTCTATATCCAATGCAATTTGTCCATCTGTTGGTGTGGAGGATGACCCCTCGAGAGGATCACCATCATCAAAAGTGACCGGCTCTAGCACTGGTTCATTAAGATCCAAGTTGACTAATGCCAATTTAACATTGTTGTCCAAACCCATATCATCAGGAAACACAACCCACATCTTTGTTTTTCCTGTCAACCATTCTTCTCTCTGCATGTAAATAAGACAGAGGTTGGTGTGCATATACACCACTAAGTCACCTGACACAATGACAAAGAGAAGAGTTCAACAGAAGAGTTTATACTTGAGAAGGGTACATTTTTACTAGGGTCATGACAAAAGAGTTCAACAATCAATGCCACCAACATCGAGGTATATAAAAGGCTTGGTTCTCTTGATTAAATGTCAGTTCCATACCGTCATGATAGAATCCAGTGAAAACATTGCAATCCTTCCAATCTTGAAATCCTGAAAACCGTTAAGTTTGTTGAATTTTGAATGGGACCTAAAATTCTACTTTCTCCATATGAAGCCCAATGAGGTTGGAACCACTCTCAAACATCCTGAAAAATTTAATGGTAATATTAAAAATTCAAGTAAAAGGATGAAAATAAAAGATAAAGGAGAATGTCACTTTTAATTTAAGAATTTAATATTACCATTAATTACTAGGGTGGGTGAAATGGAGGGGGTGGGGACCTCTTTAAATAGCATTAGTAGGGGAAAATAACCATAAGTTGCACACCAAAACACCTCAAAACTCCAAATTGCATGAGGAAACGTGAGCTCGGGACCTTTCCTATGCATGACACATGTCCTGAAATTGAGACACGTGCAAGGCACATGTCGAACCCAAATCCATGTCTGACACATATCCTCACAAATCTGTGTCCCCACGCCGGATACGCAACACTGAGGGCTAAATGGACGTGTCATGTTTCATAGAGAAAGAGATAATAAGGAGGAAACAATGCGCTCGGGGTTTAAAGATGAGGTTAGGTGCATGGAGGAGGGAAAAAGCCATCCAACGCATGTCTTTAGGCTAAAAATGGAGTTAGGAATCATGCGCTAGCTAAGGAGGGAGGATGTGCCCTATTGTTTAGGGATTTAGTGTTTAAGAGGTGTTTAAAGAGGAATTAATGAAATTAATTTGCATGGAAAATGAGTTAATGATGAGTGAGAGGAAATTAGTGAGTGATTTAAGCTTTGAATGGCTCAATCACATCCATGAGACTGCCACCTCATCCACACGCCCCCTTTAATTAGTTAATTCTTCACTTTAATGCTTTTATCCTTAGAAAGTGTGCCCCCTCATTAAATGATGCCAAGTAGATGCCACATGTCACTGCATCATCGCCACATGTCAGAATTTGACCACGCCACTTGTCACCTTTGGAGGCGACCACCCTTGCTATAAATAGAAACTGCTAAAAATAGGTTCAGCTTCTAAAAAATAGGAAATTGTCAAAAACGTCCAAGATGACAAGGATAACACCGCCATGTGTCATATTTCTAAAAATAGACATTGCTAAAAACAGAATCTCGTTGCATGCCCATGATATCATACTCATCTGACTCGATTTTTCGTGAGGATTCCAAATATGCAATCAAAATTGACATGCTAGCCCTGGTGCTCCACCTGCTAAAAATAAAAAATGTTGACAAATCATCCCGTAAAAGGTCCAAAAGACTCAGAATGTCTCAAGGATCAATATTGCACACTCAAAATCTTGATCCGAGGCCTGGAGCTCAACCTGCTAAAAATAGAAAGTACTTGCATGATCCCCGGAAAACTGCCATCGGGATCAGTATCATGCAAGGACCAACCTTGTATGCTCAAAACTATCAAATGAGACTCTGGCCACTGTCTCCTAAAAAGTAGGGTCACCTGCTATAAATAGACATCTCTCTCAAATCCATGGGAAACTATGCTAACTCTAACTCCAAAGCAAAAACAACCATAACACTAGTCCTGTACATGTCTCTGGTGGGAACCAACCTCTGGCTCACACAAGTGCTAAACTCTGGGAAAATCTTTGAATGCCAGCCCAAATAGTGTATGTTGGCTCTTAACCCTCAACATTTGCAAGGGTGAAAATCCAGGGGTTAACATGTATACTAACGTAATTATAAAAGGTGTTTCCTGGTCCAGTTTGTGAGCTGGCTTCATAACGTCAAGTCGATAAGTAACAATTCTAGAATTTACTACATATCTATCATCACTCTCAAGGTCATCATCAAAAGTGCAATTATGTTTGTTTTTTATTTATTGTCATTATGGAGACATTTACAACTACTCATAGAACAAGAATATGGGTAAACATTATTGTGAAAATAATATTTCAGGCTTAGGAATGTAAATTTCAACACAGTGAAAACGTGGAAATTACATAAATTACATAAGACCACCTCTAGTAGCAATTTGAATTACATATCATTATCTATGGATTAAGTAGAGAAGGACAAAATAAAAAATAAAAGTCCAATTAGAAGAAAGCGGAGTTATTTAAATTATGTACTTAAATTCATTGTTTTTTAATTTTTATGCATGGGGTGTTGTATGGACAGTTGTCTTCAAGCTAGTGTCTAACTTCTCATCCGTAATCAACCAACTATGAAATATCTCCGATCCAGCTGATCTAGATATCTACTGCTGATCTAGTGTTTTGTCTCACAGATCTGATACTCTGGGGGTTTCTGGATGCATTTTATCTTTATATCTGATACTATGGGGGTTTCTGGATGCGTTTTAGTTATATGCTTGAGATGTTTTGTGATTGTCGCATGTGCATGTTATACATTATGGTTTAAACTGTATATATATGATGCATGCAGAAATAAGGAACAACAACCACCCAATAATATGTATTATGAGATTTAAGCAGGGAAATACAATGAAATACTGGAAATATAGAAAATAGTCATCAGCGAGATCTCATGGATCGTCACTGGAATACAAGCAAATAACATAAAATACATATGACCAGAAGATGAAGGCAGATTTGATGCATGCACGGATAGATCGGCAAAATCGGCATTTCCGGAGAAGCACGGTAACCGCTACAAACTAGAAAACTTGTCTGGAAGGCTATAACCGTCGGAATGAGCTAGAAATTGTCTCAATAGAAGCGCCCTGGCCTCTAGACTGATCCTGGTGACTGTCCAATGGAAGATCTGTCCTCTGATGCTCCGGATCTCATCCCCTGGGGGTCTGCACACCTCCTGGGCTCTCTGGATGCGCCCAAATGATTCCACCAGCGGAATCAGCTGCTATATGACTCAAAATGTTCGCCCTGGCAAATGCAGAACTGGGTCGAAAGGGTTTCCCCAGATCTTCTCTAATGCTCCGGATATAACCCCAATTGTTCTTCCACAAGAGTTGTGCCCTGGATGGCTGAATGTTGCGCTCTGAAGGATTCCACTGTCAGAATCTGATGGTAGGTGGCTCAATCTATGCGCCCTGGATGGATCTCAACTGGGTCGGAAGGAATCTGCAATCCGAGCTCTGATCTCGTGCAGCTACACAAACCCTCTATCTGACCTTGCGCCCTCACTGGCTGAGCTACACAACACTGCAAATTGGATGCTCCTGAATCGCACGGTGAAATACCTGGATGGTATCTCCGATGGGCTAGGGTGTGTCTCTCAACACTGAAACTGGTCAATGGTGGTGGTTTCCTCCAGAAATCCACAAAACAGTAGAAGTCGAATCTCCTCCTCCTCTAGGAACTCTCCACATCAAATCATAACATAGCATAATGAGGAATTAGGTCGAATTCCTCCCTTTATACTCTTCCCGATCTAATTCACCATTGACCTCACTTAAGCTAGGCGTTTTTCCTCCTAAGTTGAGTAATTAATTAATTAAGTCCCCCCTTAACACCTTTTCGTTCTATTTCTCCATTGACTTAGGCTTAAGTGACTTTTCCTATGTTTTTTGGCTTAATTCAACATTTAGCCATCAATTCTCCCTTATTTCTCCTCTCGTTCCCTGTTTGTGCTTAACTATAGTCTACGAGAACAAATAGACTACTAACTCACTCCCTGTTGACCTACTCCTGGGAACGGAACATCACATTATGTGCTTAAATTCATTGTTTTTTATGCATGGGGTGTTGTACAGACAGTTGTCTTCAAGCCAGTGTCTAACTTCTCATCCGTAATCAACCAAGTATAAAAGGCATTCAAAAGAAATAGGATGTGGGTGTATCTTGTGAACCTTACCATAGATATGGTGTTCCCTTAGTAAGCTTCATTTGCTTCTCTATTCTCTTCCATGTTACTTTGAACTGGAATTTAGAAGTTGCTTCCGTTGACTATAGTACATTTAGATAAGATAAGACAATTGTATTAATATCCAACCAATGACCACTAAAGTAGGTCAATGGGACTGTCAGGTACAATGATGTCAATACAAAGCACGAGCACTAAGGCGGCTCCTATAAAAAGCAAGATGCAGAAAGTAAAGAATGAATCTACTCTAGGTCCTAGAAAGCAGCTCCACAGATGGACATACAATCCAGGATAGAGATTTACAAGGTGAGTGGAACTATGATCAGTGAAACAAATGGTACAGGTCTATCTTGGTCGATTGGAATCATCTCTCCTAACATCGGAGGCCAAATGGAGAAAGTTCAAAATAGATGTCTGTCTAGAGGAAAAACCGGAAGAGGAGTTGAACTGCGTACTATGCTACTACTTGGAAGAGTGAACCCGTCTCTGTGCCTTGGAAGACAGTGTCTCCCAGCTGGTATGGGGCATTAGAGAAATTTTGAGGTCTAAAATGGGCCTCCTAAAGAAAATAATAAAATAATAGTTAAAATAATAAAATAAGAGTTATGAATTTTCAAAGGGAAAGAAAGAAAACTACCTTTTCTTATTGTATTTTCGACTTATCTCCTTATCTCACTGTCAATATATCAAAAGTATGCAGAGTGGGTACTCGTTGGATGCAACGAGCACCCACTCTGCATGCTTTTAATATAATTTTGCATCCAACGAGTACCCACTCTGCATACTTTTGATATATTGACAGTGAGATAAGGAGATAAGTCGAAAATACGATTAAAAAAAGTATTTTTTTTTCTTTCCCTCCAAAACTATTTACCCTTATGGTTGACATCATCATCTTGAATCCTATTGGGTTTTTTAAAGTTGATATTGAGAGCACACTTTTTGTTTTGAGGCCCATTTTTTACCTCAAAATTTCTCTAATCCCTAGACTAGCAATGCCTCGGGGATCTCACAAAAGTGGAGATGGGTCTCCGGGTTCAGATTGATCTGTGGTTAGGGATGAGACCACTATCCATCTTCCTCTTGGTGCCCTTGGTAGATGGGAGCACTGCAAAGAAGGAGGTGATCTGCTAAGTGCGAGTTGGCCTAGGATGCAGATGTGACTGGGGGATGAGAGAGCGGAGACAGTGTCTCCTGTATGTATAAAGCAAGGCATCTTCGGTCAAGGTACCTGAAGAAATTAGAAAGAGTATAGAGTTCTCTGAAAAGACGATAGAATTGTTTACAGATCTTGTGGTAAACCAGGAAGCAGAAGATGAAGTGCTCCTCAGTCTCAACCTCCTAAAGATAGCACATCTGGTAGATCCTCTCTGACCAATAAATCGAGTGATCCATCTCGACCGGAAGTCTATGCAATCCCACTCTGAACTGGCCTAGTGGGATACAAAGAGCATGCATCCAATGGTGAAGTGTGTAAAGGAGACAAACAATGAGCCTATCCCTCAAATCCATGATCTGCTCAACGTAGAAGGCCATCTTTGGACATAACCTACCCTAAGGGTTTATCCAAGTGATCTGCATAATAAATATCATCTTTGATCATCCTACTCATCTCTTGTCTAGTATGTAAGAGGTGGTCAGGTGCATTAAAGAAGTACCTGAATGGAGGGAGTCGGTCTTGTAATACCAACAAACTCCAAAAAGTCTAAGACCCTCGCATACCAACAAGTATGACTCAATGGACTAACAAAGGCAATGGACTCTAATGAGCAGTAGGCCAAGTATGGATATCGGTCGCATCTCTTCGGCGTGTCGGTGAAACTCCAAATGTAGTGTAGGAGTGAGATAAGGATAAAGACCGTCTCAAGCTGAAAGGGCTAAGCACCAAATTCTACAAGGATAATGGTTTGAGGGACTGCCTTCTTACATCTGATGATGGAGTGAAGGAGGAGGATCTAAACTCTCTCTGCTAAGGCCCAATCAAACTCTAGCAAACCGGGCCCCCAAACCTCTAAGCCATAGAGAACTGTTTGTTAAATAAGGGTGTCCATGAGAGACATCTTGGATGATATGTCCTGAAAATGGTTTCAGAAACACTGTCTGTCGAGAAGGGCTAAGGATCTGTAGCCCTTGTTAACTCAGGGTTGAAGTGCATGCTGCAGACTAAAGCGAGGTCCTATGAATTGTACCCCCAAATAAGTATAGGTGCTAATGATCTCAATCTCCTCCCTTTTGAAAAAAAATGATGATAGAAGAGGGTCTTCTTCAACCAGTTGAAGATTATGACCTTGGTTTTACCCAAGTTAATCGTCAACTAATGAAGGTCACAGAAAGGGCTAAGGCATCAAGTTGTCTTTGAAACCCCTCTGAAGATGAGGCCAAGAGGATCATGTCGTCAACAAAAAGAAAGATAGATACCATGGCCTGGTGGAGAAGGCACCCATCTCCATACTAGATGTGATCATGCAGGAAAGACTTTAGCTCGTCGATGTATATCCCAAATAATAAGGGGACCAGGGAGCACCCTTGTTTGACCCCAATGGTACTCCTGATAAAATTTCATACCTCATGCATTGTGCAAAGATGACCAAGGACCGACTCATACAAGTGCATAATTGTGGTCAATAAGGTCTCTGAAATACCAATGTCTCGAAGCCTTGAAAACAATGCCTCCCAAGGGACGAGGTCAAATGCTTTATGAAAGTCCACAAAGCAGTAGTAAACTTTCAAATAGCAATGTTGTGCCTCCTCGATGATGGCCAAGAGTGTAAGACTGTGATCAATGGTCTGGTGTGCAGGTCAGAATCGTGCCTATCCTCTAGCTAAGTTGTCTCCATCATTTTTTTAGGCATCTAATTTCAGATCTGAAAATTACTTCCAAGTGACTTCAAACTGTAAACCTAGACTGTTAGCACTGGATAACTTTACAATGAAATTATGACAAAAAATTGCAGCGGAAACATAAAGATCGGAGAGAAACCATCCATGCACAAGATACACAATTTGTTGTTCTGTAAACTTTCCAGATTTAGAATTTCTGAGGGAAAAACCAGCCCTCTCAACAAATTCACAAAATCAGCGAAACTAAGGACAAAACCAATACTCTTAGCGAAAAGATAAAATTCAGCAAAATCCCGAAAAATTCTCAATTCACTTGCAAACCTGCTGAGGTCACTTGTACGACATGTTGATATCAGCCATACGGACCACTAACGTCAGTCGTACGGACCTGTCACCTACCTAGAAAACTCGCACATGCGGCATGTTTCCTGCCCTCACACGTGCGGCCTGTCAGTACCACACATAGGGTCTATTCCTGTCTTTTTCCTGTCACACGTGCATACGGTTATATCCCTCACACGTGCGACTATCTTTCTCTCTCTCCTCACACATGTGAGCTCACACGTGTGGCCTCGTCCTTGGAAAGAAATCAAAAAAACAGAAAGACTAGAAAACCCTAGGCCAAATTTGCCAAAGTGCAAAATTTCCTTGCTAAAATTTTCACCCCAATCTCCTAAGCACAAGTACTCACTCACCTATGCTAACTCCATAATGTCACAATAAAATCTCCAAGTGTCTCCTCACAGTGCCTCTCCTTTTATAGGAGTCTAATGAGTGAGTTTAGGAACCCCTTCTAAACTCAATATTAAATTAGAATTGACCCATGTGGGTGTGAAGCCCCAACACTAATTCCAAGCCCCAATTCCAATCCAAAATGGGTTTTCACAAAATGAAAAATGCAATGTGGGTGCCAACGAAGATTCTCACATACCCGACACCAGGGCCAATGTGAGAATACCTGCCCGAAGCTACAAAACATCAATAATGTCCACTCAAGCTCCCCAGAGTGCTTCAAATGGAGAATCGTAGAATAGAATTTTGAGAATGTCTGGCCAACCATGGTCATTCTGCAGTTATTGGGATCGGAGATAGAACTCAATTTGTGGATCGAGTGGATAGTGTGATGCAACCAACACTGTGGGAAACTTGTACAGATCACATGGTTGAATAGATCGGCCAAGTGACTATCCTTAATGTGAACTGTGAAGACCCTACTTGAAGGATTCTTCCTCGAAGACTTCCTCATCCGCTCCTTTGTTGGTGTTTTTTGTCCTCTAATCCACACCTCGGATCACGTGGAAGAAACCTTCAATCCACTGGTGTGGCCTTGGGGGCGTCTCGAATCGGGTAGTTGTCACCTGACACTCGACTCCTCCGTCTAGGCTAACTCCTAGCGAAGCCAAGGGTGGTAGTCCCTAAAAAAGAATCTAAGGCTTGAACTAAAGCTAAGCAAAATTATTGTTCTAGGAGTTTGAAATAAAATCCAAAAGTAAATACAACTATTCTAATAGCATATATGACACATACAGGAAATGCTTATGCTAGAGATATTAAGCAAATAAAGTACTTGGATATAAATGATATAGCTTGAAAGCAGATATAAGTGCTTGAAAGTAAATGACGATAACCAATATAATAGACTAGTGCCAAAAGTAAAGTATGTTGCTGTGAAATGAATGTTTTGCAAATGCTCTTGGTGAATTTTATTATTAAGGGTGATTGCTTGAATAAGTGGTTTAATTTAGTGAAGTGGTTTGATGTTGCAATTCCACTTTGTGCATGCAAGATTGTAAATGTGAAACAGAAAAGTAAATCTTATCTAAGATTTATTTCCTTAAACTACTATCCCTCAAATGGGTATCAGTAAGATCGTAAGGAGTTCCAATGGGGAGAGAACTGATCTCAATGAGTATCCTCTTGAGTTCACAAGTCAATCTACCGATATGGATCTTGTATCGAGCAATAGTGGTATAAGGTTTTCCCTATTAAAACTACTACGCACTGACCAATTTCCTTTTTGATGGACACCCCAGATCAAGCAAAGCTTGCAAGGGGCGAGAGCATACTAACGTTGTTGAGGGGAAGGTTTATTTTCCAAATTGAAATAACCAAAAGGAAATGCAAAAAATGAAATCTAAACTAATCTAATCTAGAAATTGAAACCTATCTAATGTTTTACGGTGCTTGGGTTTATTTTAGATTTGCAAAAAAGAAATGAAAGAAAGAAAAAGAGATAAGCACGAAAATGAGACAGTCCCCCCAAGTGGGTTATCCCACCCTTTCTTTTCGATTACAATGATTTTTTGAAGAAAATTTGTGGTCCTTTTATACTCAAGGCCACAAATTTACAAATTTATTGAGAGAAAATTAGATTGGAAGAAAGTTGGAAGCCTTCAACAGTCCCAGATGCTCCGGATCTCAAAATTCGGGCAAAGCTTCCCCTTGGTTGTCCGCAAACCTGCAAAAAACAACCAGCTATTAAGGGCAAAAGATACCCAAAATCACTTTGAAAGGACCTGCAAAATATGTTAGCTTTATGCAAAAATTTTCTAAGTGAAAGATCAGATAAAAGGGAAGCAAACTAAGGTTAGGCAAAAAACTAACTACTCTAAATGGGTTTTGTTCATTGTTTGGACAGCGAACAATAAACACTTAGATTGGCTATGAAAAAAAAACTCTATTAAATTTGAAAGATCTATCTTTTAGGAAGAAATAAAAAGACCTTTCCTAAACTAGATCTATTAAAGATTTATAAATGATAAACAATGTATAGATCTAGCTTAACCTTGCATGCTGTAATATCCTAGATCCGGCTAGTCTAGGAAATGTTGCTAATCTGATATGTTTGGTGTCTAACCTAATACTCTGGGTGTTTCGGGATGCGTTTGAGTTGCGGGTTTCTACATGCTTGGTGTTTTTCGCATGTGTTTGTAGATAATTAATTGTTTACAGCATATAAATGAGCATACAGATAGTAAATGAGACAAAAGACTGCAAACCATATATTATGATATTTCTGCAGTTTACAATGCCGTATGAGGCTGAATAAAAATAAATCTCTCGGCTAGATCAGAGACAGAAGGGATCTTAGCCCGAATACAATAAACAAACTAAAACAATGATACCTGGTAATAGAAGAATGTTGTTGGATCAATGGATGAGCGATAGGATCTGTTGCAAGCTATGGCAACTCATACGGCAACTGTTGCAAGTCTGGAAAGTTCGCCATGGTGGCTAAACTCCTCGGATCTGCCTGGAAACTGTCTCAAACAGTGTGCCCTGACCTCATGCACACTCTTAGTAGTTGACCAACTGAAGATCGACCCTCTGACGATCTGTACAGATCCCAGATGGATCCCCCTAGGCAAATGTGCCCCAACTACTGCTAGAAACTGCACCCTAGTGATTCCTCCGTCGAAATCGGCTGATAAGGGTCTCAAACTGAGCGCCCTAGGCTCCTCTGAAATGGGTCGGAAGGATTTCCCTAGATTTGGTCTAATGATCTCTCGGGAATCCCAAATGTGTCCTCCCCAACTGTCGCTCCCTCAATGGTTGAGTAATGCGCCCAAGATGATTTCTCCGTCAGAATCTGACGGGAAACCAGGCAATAGATGCGCCTTTCCCTCCTCTTAACTGGTTCGAAAGGGAATCCCTGGATTCTCCCTCGATGGGACAAGTCGACTCACTAAGTCTCCTCAGAAGTTGTGCCCTCACCCTGAATAAGTCCGCCCTTGCTGCTACAACCTGTGTAACTGCAGCTAAAGATCGATGGAAGATCTGTGTGATCTCCCCAATGACTAGCGTGTGTCTCTCAACACCGAAATCAACCCCTAAGTGTATTCCTCCTGGAATCCACGGACCTCTCTCTCCTAAGATGCACCTCTCTCCTCAATGACAAGTCAAATTATTCATAATGATGAATTAAGTCGCTTTACCCTTTCTTTATAGCTTCCCGAAACCCTAATTTGTTGTTGACCTATTTTTAGCTTATTTGGTTTATTTTTAGCTCACTTTGACTTAAAAGTGCTTTTAGTCACTTTTAGCTAAATGTCATTTTCGAATTATAACACCCTCGGCCAAAGTGACCTCTAGTAACCCTGTTTACCCCTGTATGGCCCTGGCTATAGTCTAACGGGGTTGTTTAGACCATTAAGCCTCCTCTTTGGAGCTCCTATTTGGAAAGGGACATTACAGTCCTCCCTTCCCGAAATTGCTTGTCCTCAAGCAATACCAATCCAGGGTGCTACAACACCTGCTCGCTCTCCCAAGTAGCATCCTCTGCTGGAATCCCTCTCCATCTCATGAGACACTCTCTGATGACCCTGCTCCTCTGTTTCCACTCTAGGAACTCCAGTACCTCCTCTAGAACCAACTCCAACTGTCCCTCCTCATCCAATGGGGGAATCTCCTCTGATGTGTTGATAAATTGACCCAGGGCCTTCTTGAGGCAAGACACGTGGAACACGTTATGAAACCCGCTCCCCTCTGGAAGCTCTAGCTCATAAGAAACCTCGCCTACCTGGCGCATGATCCTGTAAGGTCCACAAAATCTAGGCTTGAGCTTCTCAGCCCCACTCTTCTTCAGAGATGACTGTCTGTAGGGTTGGAGTCTCAGGAAAACCAAGTCCCCAACCTCAAAGTTGCGCTCTATCCTGTGCCTGTCCACACTCATCTTCTGTCGATTTTGTGTTGTCTGCAGGTTCTCTTTCAGTAACTTGAGAATCTCTTGACTCTCGGTGATCCAACCCTTGGCTTTGGGAGCTCTGCTCTCCCCGAAAACCAAGTCTATCAAAGTGGGAGCATCATAACCGTACAATGCTCGAAAGTGTGTCATGCCAATGGACATGTGGAAGGTGGTGTTGTAGCAATGCTCCCATAGATGTAGCCACATGACCCATGTTCTCTGCTGTCCACTCACATAGTTTCTCAAATATCCCTCAACCCACTTGTTGACTATCTCGATCTGCCCATATGTCTGAGGATGATAGTTGGTGCTGGGTGTCAACTCTGTCCCCACCAATCTAAACAACTCCTTCCAGAATGTACCAATAAACCGACTGTTTGTGTCACTGATGATGTTCCTCGACAACCCATGGAGCCTGAAGACCTCCCTGAAGAATAACTCGACCACCTGAACTGTGTTGTAAGCGGTCGATATGGCATAGAAGTGAGCAAACTTGGCCAATCTGTCGACCACCACATAGATGGAATCCTTACCCTGAACCTTGGGTAGGCCCGTGATGAAGTCCATCGATATGCTCTCCTATTTCTGCTCCGGAATGGGAAGTGGCTGAAGTAGTCCTGTTGGAAGCATATGCTCTGACTTATTCTGCTGACAAGTCACACACTCACTGATGTACCTCATAACGTCAATCGTACGGACCTGTAACCTAACTAGAAAACTCGCACATGTGGCCTGTTTCGTGCCCTCACACGTGCGGCCTGTCCGTACCACACATGCGGTCTATTCCTGTCACACGTGCATACTGTTATATCCCTCACACGTGCATACTGTTATATCCCTTGGCCAAATGACTGCCGGGTGCTCAAGATAGTAAAGCAACGAGGCCCACTATAGCTTCCACGGTCAGCCCTGACAGTAAGAGTACTTCCCGGAAAGGATCCCCTTAAGAATCACGGGACGGTCCCCCGCCACTTCCTTCCGTTGTTTTCCTCAAACCCGTTTTAGATGGTGGAAATGGTTGAATAAAGCTACCTAAGTTGTCTAAAATGTTATTATGACCCTCGGGTGGGTCTTTAGGTGTGTTGGGTTGATTTTAAGTGCTTAAAATTTTACTTTTTAGCCCAAAACCGAATTGAAAATTGTGTTATGAGTGTGCTTGCAAGATGTAACAATGATAACCATAAACACATATAAACATAAATGGAAGGCTGCAAGATATATATCATTTATTTACTTAACCATTCCACATGTAAACTTGAAAGCAAATGTGATGTTATATATCTTGCATCCTTCCATTTATGTTTATATGTGTTTATGGTTATCATTGTTACATCTTGCAAGCACACTCATAACACAATTTTCAATTCGGTTTTGGGCTAAAAAGTAAAATTTTAAGCACCTAAAACACTCCTATAATCAACCCAACACACCTAAAGACCCACCCGAGGGTCATAATAACATTTTAGACAACTTAGGTAGCTTTATTCAGCCATCTCCACCATCTAAAACGGGTTTGAGGAAAACAACGGAAGGAAGTGGCGGGGGACCATCCCGTGATTCTTAAGGGGATCCTTTCCGAGAAGTACTCTTACTGTCAGGGCTGACCGTGGAAGCTAGGGTAGGCCTCGTTGCCTTACTATATTGAGCACCCGACAGTCATTTGGCCAAGGGAGGAGGAAGCTTAAAGCACCAACATAATTTAGGGGGAGGGAATAAAATTTATCTAACTTTTAAGAAACCCCTTAAACATCTAGTTGCATAGAAAATCCAATGTTCCACCAAGACTCCGGGACGGGGGGACGCGGGTGCAGGGGGACGCACAAGGGGGACGTGTGGGAGTACCCCCAAATTTTAGGGATTTTTGGGAAATGGGGGACGGGGGGACGTCACATATATAATATAAAAAATATAAAATATAAAATTTTAAAAA
>JASDQU010735720.1:194412-261023 GCA_032191745.1 Picea mariana | reverse complement strand
GCTCATCGATACTTCTTGTGAATTGCAAAGTATGTGTTGCAGATGAAATCAACATATTTATCATGGAATAGATGAATAAATAACTCAGGATATTTGTTTGGTAAACATATCAGGAGCACAATGTATGAATATTTACCTTTGGCCTTGTCGTTTCGTTGATGTTTGCGATGATTGAGTACTCATGCCCATGTCACTAGTCCAAATTTTTATGATGAAAACATGTGTACATGAACATCAGAAGGACTAAATAATCATATGCATTGTATATTGTCCATAATTTTTATGAATGTCACATATAAGCTCGAAGGAGATGAAATATGAAATAGGGTGTCAAGGGATACTCAGAAAACATGTGGACCCAACGGTCAAATTATATGCCTCGGAATTTTGACTGCAAAAATATGTAACACGAAACATGGCATGATGGGGGAGTCCGACGACAAATATGTATATCGTGAAACCCCCGAAGCTAGAGGCCCAATTTTGAGCCCGCTAGCCCAGGAACCCGCGATAAAAAAAGTGGCTAAATATGAAATGAGGAAGTCATCGATCGGACTTGTGATATAGAAGCATGAGTATAAATGTGAACTAGTGAGTCCTCTAACCCACACACCTAGACATTTTCGAAAAAATGACTAAGCAAAGTAACCAGAAAGCGGAAGTAGAGGGGAAAAAGAAAGGGGAATTCAATTAAGTGTAGAAGAAGGAAAAAAAAGAATAATAGAGATTGGTAAAATAGAAATGGGGAGGGAAATGTTCAGAAGCGGGAATTCTCAACAAAGTCCCATTGTTTCCAAATCATCATTTTCTAGTCTAATATTTTATCCACCTACTTGTTTTGTGTGTTTGATTTACTATCATAATTTTTATAAATTTTTGAATATTGTACTTCAACTTCCTTTGTTGTTGCATATAATATTTCATCCTCTTGTCCACCTAATATTTTTCTTTCAATGTAGCAATGTAGAAAATACAGTGGACATGAAGGTAAGTTGGTATGTAGAAATACATGTAAATAAATAAATAGATTTCTATTTATTTCAATGTAGCAACACAGATTATGCAATTGACATGAAGATAACTTATTATGTAGGAAGATACGTTGTATCTACATACAATAAATTAGGTGCAAAGCAGTAGAACAAATATACAGAAAATAACTGAAATGCAAAACAATAGAATATGAAATAAGAGTAGAAGCATGCACCTTTGTCTCTCCTCTTTTACATTTGTGGTAAAGAGACATTTGTCTTCTCCAATTATTCTGTTTGTTTCAATGTGGGAACACACAAAATACAATGAACATGAATGTAATCTAGTATGCAAGGGAAGACAAGTAATATGTACATACGGTAAATGAGACTCAAAGGAATAGAATAAAAGAGAGTTAGAAGCATGGACCTTTGTTTTTCTTGATCCATGGTTGTGATTATATAGAATTTTTCCTAGCCAAAATATATTACAAGCCAAAAAATATTAGGAAGTTGGATGGTCGTAGTTGAATGATTTGGTTTTATGCAACAAAGTATCCAGATATGCTTTGAGACATGGAAATAAAATTTTGTAATATCTTTGATTTATATTTCATAATTCAAGTACAAGACAAATTGTATCATGGTCAGACCAGTCTGTGTATAAGATAAAGAAGTTGTATTGTGATATGGGCACATTTCACCATATATGGTCAATAAGTGTGGTTTGTACATGTTTTATCTTAACCAAAATAAAAGACATTGTAATTGCACATGTAGTTTTCCAATTGTTCTGTTATGGCACTATTTTGTAGCATGTCAACACTGAAGTATCCTAGAATGATAATGGTTTTGTGTAATGTCCCGCTCTTGCGCACACCTGATGTGACTTTCCTTGAGAACATTTGTGTTCAAGTGATCTAGTTCATTATATGATTGACTGCTTTGCGTTTGGATTCTGATGAGGATATTGTTGATTATGATTATGAGATGTTGAAGATCTGATGATATGTTATCTTGTTATATTTATATCGACATGTTCTATTGACTAGTTTTCCTGAGTGTGCAGGACTCTGGATATTTGAGGATGTTGATGGCATCAATGGATCTCCTTGGACTCCGGATCGAGTCAGGGAGTGGATTGTTATGGTTTGAATGTTTTTTATATTACATATGTGACATATGACTAGATATTATGATGTTTATTGTTATCGCTGACATGTTTCGTTGATGGATGTAGGCTAACGATATCTTGCTAACCAGAATCACATTAGGAGTAAAGGGGTCATGCAAGAGAACCAAAGATATTGAGGGAGAGGTGTGGCAGAAGCCCTTCCACAACCTACTATCACTCCCACCGTGGCTCGAACTATAGGTTAACAATTACCTAGTTCGAGAGATCCACGATGTCGTGAGGGAATATTGTGACAATCGTTCATGGTGATTCTAAGGGGCACGCAATAAGGCATGGTCCTTATTCTTTAGAGGCCCTTAGTCTCCCACAAGGTCACCTAACGAAGTATTGACTCCAGGGGTTTGATGTTTACAAAAATCAGCCAAAAGGAGAGTGACACCCTTGGAGAACGTAGTGTGTCTTGAAGGGCACGACGCACAAATAAAAAAATAATGCAAGCGCGTGGAATCCTTGGAGAAAGTAGTGTGTCTTGAAGAGCACATCGTGATTTTAACTCTGGTAAATTAATACACCTAGTACCTAGAAAACTATGCCTCCTTAGGACCTGGTCGGCCTTAAAATGAATGATGGTATGAGTAAAGTTAAATAACTATTTTTTCCCTTAAAAGTTGTCGTCAATCTTAGTGAGTTTAAAACCTAGGTCTAAGTAGAACATGTGAACAAAAAAAAAACTAAATGGACATGTAACAAGAAGTTTTTAAAGAAAATTCAAACATTAATAATTAAAGTAAAATTTTAATGAAGGATTAAATTATTAAAAGGGTAAATTGTTGTTTATATCTAAACTTTCTAAATCTTAACTTAGAAGAAAAGGGGAAACTTAAGGAAAAGGGGAATGTCTAGCATAGTAGGGAATCTAGTATTTGGAACCTTCTAATTGTGAACTGAACTAGGTTTTAAGAAAGATTTCAGTCATTTAAGAAATATAAGGGAATAAAGGGACACCGAGGAGCGTTTTTATGAACACTTTTAGGTGGGTGAGGAAAATAGTCAAATTTAATTAATTAATAAATTGATTTTCTGGTGCAACTAAGGGATTGGGTGACATGTGTACGGGGGAGGTTTATCCTAATTAAATTTAATAAAAATAATCTAATGAAGGTTTGGGAAACTAATCACTAAGATAAAATCTATAAAAGAGATGGCAAATGAGAGGTAAGGGGACGACTGGTATGCGTAAGGTTATGCTGCCAGAATTTTTCTTGGTTGATTTTTCTTGTGGGAGTTGGGATACCCAACTCGAATAGAGAGTGGTAGCTCGACCTTGTGAGGTGAGCTAGGTATTAGATTATTCTCTGGATTGTGTGTGTGGCCCCTTTGTGGCTCGGGGGGCTCAGGGGGAAGAAAAGTACCCCTAGCATTGGCTGGGAGGTACCGATGAGGTCTTAGTGGTTAGCAAGTAGGAGATGGACGGAGCGCAAGCACGGGACAACCACGTCGTATTTTTCACCCTTGGTTACGGTACGCATGTGTAAAATTTGCATTGGTAAATTGTTAAAAAAATTGTATAGGGATTCTTATGTTGATGATTGTAACAGATTTTTTGGCATTGGTTGTGCATTGTGGAACTAATTGCATTTGTGATTCAATTAAAATGATATTGGAATTTAGCCATAGTGTAAAGGATCATGTTGTGAAATTTTCTGAATTTGATGGCTTGTAAACTGGAACATAAAGTTTTTAGTGTAATCATCTTCCATCTCATCTGAAGGCATGGAAAGGCCTAGAAATCTAGGCTCCAATGTCTCTAATAAGGATTTAATACTCTGTTGAAGGAAAGTGTGACATTATTAAACTCCTCCACACTTGTGATACTGATCTTGTAGCATAGAGTAATTCTGGTGGTAACCGCCAGGAGGGGGATAGCCTATGGAAACAAGTCTGTGGGCACCCTCGGTGTAAATATTATGTCACAAAGCTTATCAACAATGAGTTTTATATACACTAGTACCTAATAATCTCCCATTGCTATTCCCACATAAGCTTCCCTTTTACGATCTAGCTAGCATTAGCATCATCAAGCATATTCTCTGACTATCCTTATACCGTCATATATTCTCCACTTGCTTCCTAAAGTTAGAACATTCTGCAAATTTTTGGATCAAATCGTAGAACTGGAAAAATTTCTGAATGAGTTTTATGATGGTAAGTTTAAGAGAAAGTTATACTAACAAGGGAGAGAGAAGTAGAGTCAATTTTTAGTTGCAGTAGAAGCATAGTTGGCGCCTGTAGGTAGTTGTGTTCCTTGGAATCGGGGTCAAACAAGATTACAGTAGCTGAACAGGATCCACGCATGTCTCTTCTCGTGTTGCTACATTTAGGCGAAGGAACCCCCTTCGTTTTGACCCTTACCCTACAATTTTTATGGTATTATTATCTCTGCTTTTGTTTTCTCCACAACAAGCTTCATGGTAAAATTGATAATAAAGAGTGGTAAAATAGAAATGGAGAGGGAAATGTTCAGAGGTGGGAAGTATCAACAAAGTCCCATTGTTTCCAAATCATCATTTTCTAGTCTAATATTTTATCCACCTACTCATTTTGTGTGTTTGATTTACTATCATAATTGGTATACATTTTCAAAGATTGTACTTCAGCTTCCTCTGTTGTCGCATATAATATTTCATCCTCTTGTCCACCTAATATTTTTCTTTCAATGTAGCAATGTAGAAAATACAGTGGACATGAAGGTAAGTTGGTATGTAGAAATACATGTAAAAAAATAAATAGATTGTTATTTATTTCAATGTAGTAGCACAGATTATACAATTGACATGAAGATAACTTATTATGTAGGAAGATACGTAGTATCTACATACAATAAATTAGGTGCAAAGCAGTAGAACAAATATACAGAAAATAAACGAAATACAAAATAAGAGTAGAAGCATGCACCTTTGTATCTTCTCTTCTACATTTGTGGTAAAGATTCATTTGTCTTCTCCAATTATTCTATTTGTTTCAATGTGGGAACACACAAAATACAATGAACATGAATGTAAGCTAGTATGCAAGGGAAGACAAGTAATATGTACATACGGTAAATGAGAATCAAAGGAATAAAATAAAAGAGAGTTAGAAGCATGGACCTTTGTTTTTCTTGATCCATGGTTGTGATTATATAGAATTTTTCCTGGCCAAAATATATTACAAGCCAGAAAATATTAAGAAGTTGGATGGTCGTAGCTGAATGATTTAGTTTTGTGCAACAAAGTATCCAGATATGCTTTGAGACATGGAAATATAATTTTGTAATATCTTTGATTTATATTTCATAATTCAAGTACAAGACAAATTGTATCGTGGCTAGACCAGTCTGTGTATAAAATAAAGAAGTTGTATTGTGATATGGGCACATTTCACCATATATGGTCAATAAGTGTGTTTTGTACATGTTTTATTTTAACCAAAAGAAAGCAGACATTGTAATTGCACATGTAGTTTTCCAATTGTTTTGTTATGGCACTATTTTGTAGCATGTCAACATCGAAGTATCTTAGAATGATAATGGTTTCGTGTAATGTCCCGCTCTTGCGCACACCTGATGTGACTTTCCTTGAGGACACTTGCGTGCAAGTGATCCGGTTCATTATATGATTGACTGTTTTGCGTATGGATTATGATGAGGATACTGTTGATTATGATTATGAGATGTTGAGGATCTGATGATATGTTACCTTGTTATATTTATATCGACTTGTGCTATTGACTGGTTTTCATGAGTGTGGAAGACTCTGGATATTTGAGGATGTCGATGGCATCAATGGATCTCCTTGGACTCCGGATTGAGTAAGGGAGTGGATTGTTATGGTTTGAATGTTTTTGATATTACATATGTGACATATGACTAGATATTATGATGTTTATTATTATCACTGACACGTTTCGTTGATGGATGCAAGCTGACGATATCTTGCTAACCAGACTCACATTAGGATTAAAGGGGTCACGCAGGACAACCAAAGATATTGAGGGAGAGGTGTGACAGAAGCCCCACCACAACCTACTATCACTCCCACCATGGCTCGAATTGTAGGTTAACGATTACCTAGTTCGAGAGATCCACGATGCCATGAGGGAAGACTGTGATAGTCGCTCACGGTGATTCTAAGGGGCGTGTAATAAGGCATGGTCATTATTCTTTAGAGGCCCTTAGTCTCCCACAAGGTCACCTAACGAAGTATTGACTCCAGGGGTTTGACGTCTACCAAAATCAGTCAAAAGGAGAGTGACACCCTTGGAGCACGTAGTGCATCTTGAAGGGCACGACGCACAAATAAAAAAAAAATGCAAGCAAGTGACACCCTTGGAGAAAGTAGTGCGTCTTGAAGGGCATGTCACGATTTTAACTCTAGTAAATTAATACACCTAGTACCTAGAAAACTGTGCCTCCTTAGGACCTGGTCGGCCTTAAAATGAATGATGGTATGAGTAAAGTTAAATAACTATTTTTTCCCTTAAAAACTGTCGCCAATCCTAGTGAGTTTAAAACCTAGGTCTAAATAGAACATGTGAATAAAAAAAAAAAACTAAATGGACATGTAACAAGAAGGGGCTAAAAAATATTCAAACATTAATAATTAAAATAAAATTTTAATGAAGGATTAAATTATTAAAAGGGTAAATTGTTGTTTATATCTAAACTTGCTAAATCTAAACTTAGAAGAAAAGGGGAAACTTAAGGAAAAGGGGAATGTCTAACATAGTAGGGAATATAGTATTTGGAACCTTCTAATTGTGAACTGAACTAGGTTTTAAGAAAGTTTTCAGTCATTTAAAAAATGTAAGGGAATAAAGGGACACCGAGGAGCGTTTTTAGGAACGTTTTTAGGTGGGTGAGGGAAATAGGAAAATTTAATTAATTAAAAAATTTATATTATGGTGCAACTAAGGGATCGGGTGACATGTGTACGGGGGAGGTTTATCCTAATTAAATTTAATAAAAATAATCTAATGAAAGTTTGGGAAACTAATCACTAAGATAAAATCTATAAAAGAGATGGCAAATGATAGGTAAGGGGACGACTGGTATCGTAAGGTTACACTGCCAGAATTTTTCTTGGTTGATTTTTCTTGTGGGAGTTGGGATATCCAACTCGAATAGAGAGTGGTTGCTCGACCTTGCTAGGCAAGCTAGGTGCTAGATTATTCTCTGGATTGTGTGTGTGGCCCCTTTGTGGCTTGGGGATCTCAGGGAGAAGAAGAGTACCCCTAGCGTTGGCTGGGAGGTACTGATGAGGTCTCAGTGGTTAGCAAGGAGTTGGACAGAGTGCAAGCACGACACAACCACGTCGGAATCTTCACCTTCGGTTACGGTACGCATGTGTAAAATTTTCATTGGTAAATTGTTAAAAATTTTGTATAGGGATTCTTATGTTGATGATTGTAACGGATTTTCTGGCACTGGTTGTGCATTGTGGAACTAATTGCATTTGTGATTCAATTAAAATGATATTGGAATTTAGCCATAGTGTAAAGGATCATGTTGTCGAATTTTCTGAATTTGATGGCTTGTAAACTGGAACATAAATTTGTTAGCTTAATCATCTTCTATCTCATCTGAAGGGATGGAAAGGCCTAGAAATCTAGGCTCCAATGTCTCTAATAAGGATTTAATCCTCTCTTGAAGGAAAGTGTGACATTATTAAACTCCTCCACACTTGTGATACTGATCTTGTAGCGTAGAGTAATTTTGATGGTAACCGCAAGGAGGGGGATAGCCTATGGCAACAAGTCTGTGGGCACCCTCGGTGTAAATATTATGTCACAAGGCTCATCAACAATGAGTTTTATATACACTAGTACCTAATAAGCTCCCATTGCTATTCCCACATAAGCTTCCCTTTTACGATCTAGCTGGCATTAGCAGCATCAAGCATATTCGCTGACTGTCCTTATACCGTCATATATTCTCCACTTGCTTCCCAAAGTTGGAACATTTTGCAAATTTTTGGATCAAATCGTAGAACTGGAAAAAATTCTGAATGAGTTTTCCAGTGGTAAGTTTAAGAACAAGTTATACTAACAAAGGAGAGAGAAGTAGAGTCAATTTTTAGTTGCAGCAGAAGCATAGTTGGCTCCTGTAGGTAGTTGTGTTCCTTGGAATCGGGGTCAAACGAGATTACAGTAGTTGACCAGGATCCACGCGCGTCTCTTCTCGTGTTGCTACGTTTAGGCGAAGGAACCCCCCTCGTTTCAACCCTTACCCTGAAATTTTTATGGTATTATTATCTCTGCTTTCGTTTTCTCCACAACAAGCTTCATGGTAGAGATCCCTACGTCGTCTAGGTATACAAGAATTAAATTTTTCTCTGCCACTCATCAATTCCTCCCAGCGATTTGAAGATATACTCAACGAGATTTCGGGTCATCCCCACGCTGTACAGAGGTCGTTGCCATGTGTTATCCACCCAGGGCGCAACCCACTCTCACCTCGCCCAACGAAAATGTCTCATCTTAACGCTCAGTGAAGTTGCTGCTTTTTTCTTCAGGCAGCTCTTGACCCTTCACAAGATTTATAACGAGAATTTTTATGTTGTAGCTTCTGCGATTTTTTTCCTTAAGATAGGCGAAGGGTTAGCATGACCTGACAACAACTTGACAGAATTAATAAACTTCGTTCTTGATTTGGTTAAGAGAAGTTGATGCCCTTATTTATTTATCCTGAATGGAGAATGATGTTGTTGGTTGGTCTCTAGACCCGAGAAATGTTAATGTTTAATGTTCTTAGATTAAGAATGGATAATGTCCTTATGACCAGTAGTAAGGAGAAAATCCAATGTTATTTTTGGCATTGGTTAACGCTTTTAAATTGACACTAGTAATGAGAAGAGTAATGTAACATACCCAGCCAGCGTACCCAGCCAGCCATAGGCTGGGTTATGCTACCTGTAAGCCCACCCTTGGACTTATTTTCTCATCACTGATACCTTCTTTATTTATTAAGGGTACATAAGATAACAAATTTAACGACATGCATAGAAATATCCAACAAACATGCATAATCTAATGATTATATTAAACGATAATTAAATATACACAATGGAAATACATTCATGTACATGTAAATGATAATTAAATCACACAACGGAATACATTCATACACAAATAATCATATCACGACAGAGAGAACTTATCTTTATAAAAGATGAAACCGATTGGTTGCAGACCAAAGATGTTCCACCCAACCGTAGACACCACTGCTCCAAATCTCAGTAGCAGCGTCACCCCCGAGCTAGGGATATGAATCCACAAGGACGGTTCCAGAGTGTAATTGGATTCCCAAACTAGTCAACTCTCAAGCTCTCACAAGTTTCCCGACACCCACAACAATCCAGGTACCTAGCTCTCTTCTACCCAGTTTGTGCCACCCGAGAGAATAGACCTCCACCTTTCTCTGCCACGCAGTACCTCAGGCAATCCTTCTCCTTCTCGTCAGGGCTTCCAGCACAGCCGATCCATAATCTCAATGCTGGAACTCTCAGGACTTGCAATTGTGAGAAAAATAGGGCACGGGCCAATGCATTTCAGACATGCAGGCCCCAGGTCACGACTGGATGACACCAACGGCCACTACAACCAACTATCTCGTGGCTAATTCTTCAGCAGCTCTATTTCCTTTCCAAGACAAGACGCAGGTAAGGAATGGTCGATAATGGGTCAGGGGGTGCATGGGAGTGCATGAGGGAAAATTGAGTGAGTGAATGGGAAATCAATGAACAAGTCCTCAGTCAAACCCCCCTCATTAGACCAGAGGCGGGTTTAAGTAACCTCTTGGGGAAACAAGAACCTCCTGGCCTTCCCAAAGAAGCTCACGTAACCAATCCCCTCCCTTAGACAAAAAGGGTAATAAAAAAATAGGAATAAACTCTTAGTCCCTCAAGTTCCCTCTCTTGTGGAATCATAGCACCCTATAACTCTAGTCATTGTCCATCTAGCAGCCAACGATATGTTTATTATTAATAATGATCAAAACATTACATCTCTCGGGCATACTGGCCCTTTAATAATTGTTTGGGCACTGAGGCCTCTCAACATTGTAACAATACATTATTTAAAATTGGGGTTTTAAACTTCGGGTGTTACATCCCCACCCCCTTATTTTGGCACTATCCTCAATGCATTTACAAAATTTAGATCAAAATATCAAATTTATTCAAAAAGTTGTGGGTACTCTACCCACATGGCATCTTCATACTCCCAGGTAGCATCTTTAGGACCATAGCAGGTCCACTGAACTTTTACTAGTTCTATAACTCAATTCCGGAGCATTTTAACTTTTCTGTCCAATACCCACACTAGTTGAACCTGAAAGTCTCCCTCCGTCTCTACCTAAATCAGATGCTAATCAATAACATGGTTAGGATCATGTACATATTTATTTAGTAAATATAGATGAAATGCATTATGCACATTCATGGAAGCATGCAATGCAAGCATGTATGAAACTGGCCCTATTCTGTCCAATATTTCAAATGGACCACAGAACTTGGCTTCCAACTTTGTACAACTACCCAATTTCAAAGAGCTCTTCTTGGGCTTCACTTTCAAAAGTGCATGCTCCCCTACTTTAAATTCTCTATCTGTCATGTTCTTGTCTGCATAAACTTTCTGTCTATCCTGAGTTGCCTTTAAATTCTTCTTAATCTTTACCACCTGGTCTTCCATGTCCTTGAGCAACTCTGGCCCAAGTACCACTCTGTCTGCTGGGTTGTCCCAGCTCACTAGAGTATTTCATTTCCTACCATACAAAGATTCAAATGGGCTCATTCTCAATGAAGCTTGATACCCATTGTTATATGCAAACTCAACCAAGTGTAAGTAATCTTCCCACTTAGATGGCTTATCCATCACATACATTCTCAGCATGTCTTTAATTATTCGATTGACCCTCTCTATTTTCCCATCCATCTGGGGATGATATGTTGTGATAAAGTTTATATTTGTGCCAAATCCTTTAAACAATCCCCTACATAAATTGGAGGTAAACTTCGTATCTTTGTCCGAGACAATTGTTCTAGGTATCCCATGTAACGTAGCAATTTCCTTCATGAAAATTTCTGCAATATTAGTTGTTGTATGTGTTGTCTTCACAGACATAAAATGAGAAACCTTAGTTAATTTGTCAACCACCACCATGATTGAATCATTTTTCTTATTCGTTCTGGGTAATGCTGTGATGAAATCCATGGTGATCACTTCTCATTTCTTCTCTGGAATTGGAAATGGTTGTAGCAAACCCGTTGGGTGCCTATGCTCAACCTTCACCTTCTGACATTCCATACATCGAGCGATGTAATCAACAACATTCTTCTTCATTCCTGGCGAAAAGAACTGGCTTCTTACTGCTGTAATTTTTTTCTAGTAACTGAGATGTCCAACATAAGGAACATCGTGCATTTCCTTCAGTACCACATTCCTCAGTTCTCTGGAACTAGGAACATAGATTCTATTTTTATGCATGAGTAATTCATCTTCCTTTATCTCATACTATTTTATTTCCTGTTGTACATCTCCCTGCTGTAAGTTTTCCTTTACCTATAGGTAATGTTGATCTGTAACAAGACCATCTAAAATTTTTCTCTTCAAGTCGGACTGATGCATATTGACAGCAATAGCATGCATGAGATGCACTCTTCTACTAAGTGCATTGAAACATTTATTCTCCTTTTCCTTGATATGCTTGATATCGAAGTCATATTCGCTTAAAATTTTTAGCCATCGTGTTTGCCTGGCATTCAAAGTCGGTTGTTTGAAAAGATACTTCAGACCAATTTGGTCTAACCTTAATTTGAATTTTTTTCCCATGAGATAATGCCTCCACATCCTCAAGGCATGAACAATGGCAGCAAGTTCCAAGTCGTGTGTGGCATAGTTCCTCTCATGTTCCTTAAGCTTTATGGACTCATATCCAATGACATGTCCATTCTGTGTGAGGACTCCCCCAAGTCTTTCCTTACAAGCATCTGTACATACCACAAAAATTTCATTTGGGTCAGCAATCTTTAACACAGGCACACTAGTAAGTAATTCCTTCAACAAATTAAAATTATTTTCACACTTGAGTGTCTATTCAAATTTAGTTCCCTTCTTTTGCAAAGAAGTTATGGGATGAGAAATCTTGGAGAACCTTACTATGAACCTTTTGTAGTAGTCGGTTAATCCCATAAAAGATCTGACGTCTGACACATTTCTGGGAATTGGCCATCCTCTAATGGATTCGATCTTCTTTGGATCTACTGCTATGCCCTGCTCTAAAATAATGTGTCCCAAGTAATGGATCTGTTTTTGATAAAAAGAACACTTACTCAACTTGGCATACAACAGATGTTCTCTTAACACTTGCAATACCAATCTTAAGTGATGTTCATGCTCCTCTTCAGACTTAGAATATATAAGTATGTCATCCAAGAATACTATGACAAAATTGTCCAAATAATTTCTGAAAATGCCATTCATTAAGAACATGAAGACAACTGATGCATTAGTTAGTCCAAAAGGCACCACTACAAATTCATAATGCTCATACCTGGTCCTAAAGGTTGTCTTATGAATGTCTTCTTCCTTGATTCTTACTTGATGGTATCCTGCCCTCAGGTCAATCTATGAAAATATCTTTGTTCCTCTTAGCTGATCAAAGAGGTCATCAATCCAGGGTAGCAGATACTTTTTATTTATAGTGTACTTGTTCAGTTGTCTGAAGTCAATACACAACCTCAAGGTTCCATCCTTCTTTTTGACAAAAAGTACTGGTGCTCCCCAAGTTGAAACACTTGGACGTATGTACCCTTTCTTCAACAATTCCTCCAACTACATTTATAATTCTTGTAACTCTAGGGTGCTCATTCTATAAGGTGTTTTTGACACCAGGGAAATTTCTGGCACTAAATCAATTGAGAAATTTATCTCCCTTCTTGGTGGAAATCTGAGTAGTTCTTGGAATACATCTTCAAATTCCTGTACTACCGAGAAATATTCAAGGCTTGGCCCCTTCGTATCAGCTGGATCCTCCACGTGAGCTGCATACAGTTGACATCCTTTTCTAAAACATCTTTTCAGCTACAAGGCCGAAATCTCCCTTATAGAGATGGGCCTTGGAACTCCTTTCACAATGCTATGTTTTCCATTTCCATCAAGAAATGTAAATGTCTTGTTATGAAAATCTAAGACAACATGATGCTTGTCCAACCAATCCATCCCAATTAGAACATCATAAAACCCCAATGGTATGATATTTAGATCAGTACTAGTATTCCCGCCATTAAGACTTATGGAACAACCTATGACCATATCATGGATTCTTCTTTTGGTTCTAGTGGCTAATTGAACCAAACTTGTTTTTCCAATTTTACTTTTCTCCAAATGTAATCTATCCCCTATCTTAGGATTGATGTAACAATGACTTTCTCCTGAATCGATCAAAATAAAAACATGTTGATTTATGATCTTACCTTCCACCTCGATCATATTGGACTGGTACTCTGCTTGTCGATCATTTAACGCTGCATATATTCTTCCCATATCTCCAACTGTTGTAGCCTCTTGGATGTTGTGCATAGTCTTCACTCTGTCCTTTATGTGTGGGCAATCATTGTACAAGTGATCTTCCTTGCATCCCCAGCGTTGGATTGGTGGTCTTCCCCTTTTTCCCAAGGAATCTTCTTTCTTGGAATCCCCCTTAGCATATTGATCTTGATGATTTCTATTAGGCTCATTCCTGTTCAAGGGAGGTTTGAATCCTTTCCTCCTCTGATAGGAATTCGCATTCTTCTTGTCCTTCCAATATTTATGCAGGTATTCTCTTCTCTAGCCTTTCTCATACAGGTATTTATCCTTCCTAATGGCCTCAGTCAAGGTCTTGGGTTCATCATACTTGATCTTTTCCTTATAAAAGGCTGGAAATCCACTTAGAAATCTTTGTATTTTCACTTTCTCATCACCAATGAACCTGACATACTTTGAAAATCCCAATAATTTCTTCTCATATTATGCCATAGTCATGATTCCCAACGTGAATTCAAAGAACTCCTGCATTTCCTTGTCATAGAAATGCTCTGAGAGGTACTCCTTCTGGAAGTACTTATTGAACTACTTCCAAGTGATCCTACTTTCAATAACATGCTCCACTTGCTTTAGTTGGTCCCAACATATTGCATATTTTCTGTGTAAGTGGTAGGTGGAAATCGTGGCTTCCAGGTTTGATGAATAGTTATGCAACTGAAAATATCTCCTAAGCCCAAGAAACCATGCTTCAACATCATCTTCCCTTCCTCTTTCACCTGGAAAGGAAGGTGGCTTGAGCTTCCTCAGCTCTCCTTGCAAACAATCTACCTCTTGTTTCCTTATCTGGTGTCTGATAGGAGACACCTCTGGACTGGTTGTGGGATCATCTGATGCATAAAAAAAAAATTCTGAGTAAGGAGGTGAGTGGTGTCCATGAGGTCTGCTAGCACTTCTGGAATAACCAGCTCTTCCATGAGCATATCCTCTTTCATGACACCTGCCTTCTTCCTCTTGTATTGAGTTTCATCCCTTCTTTGTTTGCCTTTGCAACTGATTTAAGCTCTGCAACACTTGAGAATTTATCTAAATTTTCTCTCTCATCAGTCTCTCGTTGTCTTCTTTGTAGCTTTGCACTTCCATCTTCAGGATTTTCATCGTTTCTCTTAATGTTTCCTGCTCTTCTTTTCCCTTGTATCCATTGGACTCTATCTCTGCATTACCAACTCTAGTATTCTGGCCTTTGGCTTCCTTTTCATGACTGGAGGCTCTCTCGCCTTCTTCCATTTCCTCAATATGAATCCTGAGCTGACGTGCTTAAGCCTCTTAATTCTGCAAAATGTGCAAGCAACCATTTTGTTAGAATTACGCATATGATAACAAAATTGCCAAACCATGCTACAAGTCCCCCTTTTTTTTTTCTTGTTTATGGAGATCATATCCCCATTCTCTGAAAATAACAGTGTCCTGTTATCCTTGGTTGACACAGAGTTTTCACCCTGCGCAAGCGCTTCCTTCAAACCTCCTCCTGGGTGACCGTGACTAGAAGTCGCAGATAAATCCTTCCTTGGCACTTTTCAGTCTCGAGGACAACCAATTCTACCCTTAGACCTCCTTTCCTTAGCTCTCAATATGCATATGACCATGGCCATGACCCTACGCTTAACTGAAAAAGCGCTTGTCTAGAGCTTCGGGACTTCGAAACTTTCATCCAAGACCGGATCAACGATCCTCATCTTCTTTCGTGATCGACAATCGAGGTCCACTTCGAGACTCCGCGCTTTGGGGGTATCAACTTTCCTCGCTTGCCTCCTCCCGAAACGCTTTTACCCGGAGTTCAGGATCTGCCAATCGTTGTCCTCCCACAGACCAACGGAGATGTGAATYGCTTCGGCTCTTTGGGCTTCGAAAGTTTCAGACTTCCCCCTTGTATTTTCTCCTAGAGAGCTTTCACCCGAAGTCGACGATCCTTCGACACGTGTCTTCTAGAATCGATGGTCAATATATACTCTGGCCTTTGGGCCTTCCAGATTTTCTGAACAAAAGAAAMCTRTCACATATTTCCCGTCTAGAGTGTCCAGTCTTCCGGACTACACGATCTATCGCCATGTGGAGAAATGTTGGAAGTAGACACGTGGCCCAATTAGGCAGGTGACACGTGTCACATTCTAATCATCTTTTCAATATTCTAAAAGCTCAAATCTTACTAACATGTGGCACACATCCCCTGTGTCCATGTTATCCCAGGTGAAGTTTTCAAGCCACGTCACTTCGGGGATTCCAAGGTCGACATCACCTCTAGGTGACGTCATCATGCCCCATCACTTCGGCTCTTTGGGCTTCGGGGCTTCAGGAGTTTTTCAACTAGCACACTTCCAAATCTCTCAAACTCCAAATTCCTGAACTGGCCAGTCTGTCGCCATGTGTCCTCTTGGAACGGATGACCAAGATTCACTTCGGGTCTTCACCTGTAGTCCACAGATCTGATCCACGTGTCCTCCTCAATCCAACGGCTATGATTTCTTCGGGGCTTCGGACTTCAGAGATCACAAACTTCAACCTTTTTCCTTGACAATATTTTTATCTGAAGGTTGCAATCTTTTGAAGCGTGTCCCCTGCGGATCGACAGCTACGATTCCTTTGGGACTCCAGACTCCGGAAATCTCAAATTTCAAACTTAGCTGGCCCCACTGGATTTTATCCAAAGACATGGATCTGGTGACATGTGGCTCTCGAYAGATCAATGGCTGAGATCCTCTTAGATGATCGGACAGTTGAGATTTACTCCGGATCTCCGGGYTGCGAGAGTCTCAAATCTCAACTGAAACCTCTCAAATAGATTCCTCCAGAGTTACTAATCTACTAACACGTAACCTCTTGGTGATCGACAGTCGGGATATACTTCGGACGATATGAAATTCGACATTTACTTTGGGTCTCCGACTCTCCGGGCTTTGAGATTTTTAAATATCTCTCCTTGCTCACCCTTTCTCGGAGTGCTTTCACCCGGAGCACACGATCGATTGACATGTGTCCTCCTATGGATTGAAAGTCCCTAGCTACTTTGGCTATTCAGAGTTTTGATGTTCAAGCCCTAACTTGTCACATCACTGCATGCCTTTCAATTTGTGAGGGCATGCACTGATGGCTTGGAGTAACCCTCTTTTCACCTTGCAATTCTCTTGATGCTGACACGTAACCCCTTAGGGAAACCGCCTTGGAGAATTATCTCCCATGCAACTCGGTTCCCCGCAATTCCTATTGGTCGTTGATCTCTCTCTCCAATGGGATCAAACGGTCACAGCCTTAAACTTGCTTCCTTTTCATTGGACGACCCCTGTTCACCTATCCTCTGATCCAACGATCCCGGATCCTATGGTGGCGATCGCTCTAGAATTAAAAAGGAACGATCACGATCCTTTGAACCTTCATAGGGGATCTATGACGTTTCGTCTCCTGCGTAGCCTCTGCAACACTATTCCTCCTGATATTTTCAACTCCACGGTCAGAGTTCGATCTCGACCACAATATTCTGACCAACAAACCTAGCCCATACCGACTCGGTGCTTCAACCAGAATCTTTGATACCAAACTATAACATACCCAGCCAACCACACCCAGCCAGCCATAGGCTGGGGTATGCTACCTGCAAGCCCACCCTCAGACTTCTTTTCTCATGATTGATACCTTCTTTATTTATTAAGGGTGCATAAGATAACATATTTAACGACATGCATAGCAATATCCAGCAAGCATGCATAATCTAATGATAATATTAAACGACAATTAAATATACACAGAAGAAATGCATTCATGTACATGTAAATGATAATTAAATCACACAGTGGAATGCATTCAGACACAGATAATCATATCATGAAAGAGATCACTTATCTTTATAAAAGATGAAACCGACTGGCTGTAGACCAAGGACGTTCCACTCAACCGTAGACACCACTGCTCCAAATCTCAACAACAACGTCACCCCCAATCCAGGGCTATGAATCTACAAGGACGGTTCCAAAGTGTAATTGGGTTCCCAAACCAGTCAGCTCTCAAGCTCTCACAGGTTTCCCAACACCCACAACAATCTAGGTACCCAGCTCTCTTCTACACAGCCTGTGCCACCCGAGAGAATGGACCTCCACCTTTCTCTGCCACGCAGTCCCTCAGGCAATCCTTCTCCTTCCTGTTAGGGATTCTATCACAGGTGGTCCAGAATCTCAATGCTGGAACTCTCAGGACTTGTAGTTGTGAGAAAACTAGGGCATAGGCCAATGAATTTCAGATATGCAGGCCCCAGGTCATGACTGTATCACACCAACGACCACTACAACCAACTATCCCATGGCTAATTCTTCAGCAGCTTTGTTTCCTTGCCAAGCCAAGACGTAAGTGAAGAAGGGTCAATGATGGGTCAGGGGGTGAATGGGAGTGCATGAAGGAAAAATGAGTGATTGAACGGGAAATCAACGAACAAGTCCTCAGTCGAACCCCCCCATTAGACCAGAGGCGGGCTTAAGTAACCTCGTGGGGAAACAAGAACCTCATGGCCTTCCCAAAGAAGCTCACATAACCGATCCCCTCCCTTAGAAAAAATGGTAATAAAAAAAAATTGGAATAAACACTTAGTCCCTCAAGCTCCTTCTCTTGTGGAATCATAGCCCCCTATAACTCTAGGCCTTGTCCGTCTAGCAGCCATCAATATGTTTATTATTAATAATGATCAAAATATTACATCTCTCGAGCATACTGGCCCTTTAATAATTGTTTGGGCACTCATGCCTCTCAACATTGTAACAATACATTATTTAAAATGGGGGTTTGAAACCTAGGGTGTTACAAGTAAGGTGTTGTCTTAGAAGGAGAGTGTTAAGGATTTTAAAGATCCATTCAAATGTTGTTCCTTCATTTTTAATATGAATGAATAAAGTTGTTTTCAAATTGTTTCTTTAGAGGAGAAAGGTGGTGCACCTCTCTTGAGTTCTTTTTATCATATTAGATTAGTCAAATGTTTGTTGGTTTTCTTTATTGATCTACGACTAGCCTTCAACCCACAAAGCTTAAGCGCCCTTTTACTCCCTGATTTTTTACCCAACTACCCTTTGCACGGTGGAAAATTAATGAAAGAAATGTTGTTCTAGATGATATACTCTTGCGCACTTAAATTAATTTGGTTGAATGAAATTTGGTGGACCTTAGTCCTTTGCACAATTGGACGATAATGTAAGGATTGTGGAACTCGATGATAGCCTCCTTGTGTGCATTAAATTATGTGTAATGAGCATGCTTGATGTAGACAACATACTTCTTGCATGGATTAATTTATATCTATTATGTGTGTTGATCTATCACTTTACTTGCGTCTTTAAGTTGTTTGTGTGATGGATTAATAACTAGTTTCTCTTGCACCCATGATTTAGGATGTGCCTGATTCGTTTAGAACTTGGATTCTAGTGCGCCTCTAGTTATGATTGAAGTGTGAACGATGGTTGGCAATTTACTTCTGGCGCGCATTGAATGATCAATGAGATGATTGGTTGTTGGTTATGTACTTCTTGCACAATGTAAATTCATTGTTTTAAGGGATTGTTTAGATGTTTTAATTCTCACGCGCCATGAATTAAATGTCGATTTATGTTGACTACACTACACCTTAAATTATGACGAGGTATGACTGATTAGTAACTGGTTTTTCTCTTACGCCCTTGATTAAGTTGGCTTGTGATTGTTCTAGAGTTTGTTTACTCTCACGCACAATGAATATTAATGTTGATGTATGATTGTTAGAATTAAGTACCACGTGCGTCGTGATTTAAATATTATTAAGTATGATTGATTCTTATTGGTTCCTCTTGTGCCTTGTGAATTAACCGAAGTCTCTTGCGCCCTGACTCATTGATGTTTAAATGTTGGACTAATTGTATAGAATGCTTGCGCATAGTTCAATGATGTGATGTATGACTACTAAACAATTTTAAACTCCATACACGTACTGAATTTTGATGTTTGTATGGTTTTCAATCTTAGTCTTTTGTGCGAGATGGAATTCTTAGGATGAATGACCGTATTTTGTGACCGGGCCTTGCGCCTCAAGAATAACTGATAAATATTTTGTGCCTTGGTTAGATTTTGGTTTTTTATGTGTTATGCGATTGTTGACTCTTGTACCTTGATTTATTGTGATATTGCATCAATATGTGTTCGCCATTCATGACGATGAGGTGTCGGCCTGCATTGTGATTGTTGCTATGCATTTAACTAGTTTCATTTATGCATTTCACTGTGGTTCAATGATGACGTGATTAATTGGGATATATATTTCCTAACACATCTTTAAAAGTGAAAAGAATTTTGTTTACCTGTTGTATGTCACTTTTGTCGTCGTAACGATAGGGTCGTTACATTTCATCCAGATGTAAATGGTGTGATGCATTTGAGAAAGCATTCATTATGTTAGCAATGTTTCATGCAGAGCATCATAGAGATTGAATATTGCAATTTGCAATCCACAGAATACTACTCTTGCTAGCACCATCTCAACATATTTTTCTTCTACAAGAAAATTTTGCAAAGGCATGTAGGTATGGTTCAGAGTTTGGAGAAAAAATTGGAGAAACATTTAAGAGAAGGAGGGAAAGATATGCCAACTTTGTGCAATTGTTTTGCAGCCTAGGCACTGTTGTAGCATACCTATCCCTTCTACACCTACCTATAGTTGTTTTCTACAAGAACATCCTGCAAAGGCAACAAGCTTGACATCGTATTTTTCATGTGAAACACACAGGTTCGATTCCCGTACGGGATAGGCACTAGATTTTCACTTCGTCACACACGGAAAAGGACTAGGATTTGCAATGCTAGAAAAAATGAAAGCTGCAGTTGTGCACACGACATTGGCATGCACTTGGTGCAGAGCCTCGGGAAAAATTCGAAGGAAAATTTAAGAGCAAGAGAAAAATATATGCCAACCTCTATGGAAAGTCTACAGGATAAGAATGATGAATAAATACTTAAACATTTTTACTTGCAAAATGAAAACAACGAATATGAATGAAAGTATGTTATTGAAACTTACTTGTTAATGATGAATGACAGAACTGCAGGTCCACTTGTGGGTGTAGGACTTGAACCCTGCAAAGTGAAAAAAATAGCTCCAACTATCGGTGCAGGACCCCAACCTTGCAAAGTCGAAACAAACAAAAGAAAGCAACAAGAAACAAACCAGTGAGTAAGCACCAACATGTCCAACTGCAGGTGCAGGACCTCAAACTTGCAAAGTTGAACCAAACAACAACAAGCAACAACCAACGAACCAACGAACCAATGAACCAACAAACAAGCATCAACCAGTGAACCAGTAAACAATATATGTATCTTCAATGATGACCAAATTGCATTCCAGGCATAGAATAAATATGAAACATATGATGACCATGCAAGTGGAAATACTTAAACATTCTTACTTGCAAACAGTAAACAACAAAGAATTAATACGAATGAAACTATGGTATCAAAACTTACTCGTCAACGATGAATGATAGAAGCATAGTTCAAATTGTGGGTGTAGGACTTGAACCCTGCAAAGTGAAAAAATAGCTCCAACTGCGGGTATAGGACCCCAACCTTGCAAAGTTGAAGCAAACAAAAGAAAGTAACAAGCACCAACAGGTCCAACTATAGGTGCAGGACCTCAACCTTGCAAAGTTGAACCAAACAACAACAAGCAACAATCGACGAACCAACGAACCAACAAACAAGAAGCAACCGATGAACCAATAAGCAATATGTGTATCTTCAATGATGACTAAATTGCATTCCAAAAATAGAAGAAGTATGAAACATATGATGGCTATGCGAGTGGCGGTGGACAACAATATTGTCCAAAATCACTGCAACATTGTATGGAAAAATTCGAGGAAAAATGTACTGTGAGAATCCTATTTAAGTAAACATTTAAGGCTGCCAGACTTGTTTAAAAGCCTCGAACTATGAAAACATTTAAACTGTCAGTCATGTTTAAGGGCCTCACGCTATGTAAACATTTAAGCTGTTAGGCCTATTCAAGTACCTCAAAAATCGTGTCAATGCTCAAAACTTCCGATATGTAAACATTTCAATACAAATAGAAATAATAAAAACATTGAAAAAGAGCGTTGATGCTGAGAAATTTCGGTATGTAAACATTTCAATAATAAAAAAAATTAAATTAAAAAAGAGTGTTGATGCTCAAAACTTTGGATATCTAAAAATTTACAACATTGGGAATAACGAAGTTGACAATAATACTTTGAATCTATTCTCCAATGAGATTATGACATATAATGTTTTTTTTATTATATAAAAAATAATGTTTTTAATTCTATAGTTCGAAGAATAGAGATGATACAAAAATTTATAGTCAAAAGACATATTAATATGAAGTTAATGAATTATCAATCGCTATAGTCCCTCTGCGCCTCCGACATGGACTAATAAGATTAGAATAAACTAAGAATTATGTTTATAATTATTTATAATTACTTAAAATGATGACATTTATTTTGAAAATCATGTTTATAATTATTTATTATTTTATAAAACAATGATATTTATTTTAAAGATCTTTTATTAGACAAACAAATGTACGACAATTGATTTAATTTTATTGAAGCAAATTAATAATTATTTTGCATTTTAAATAGAAATAAACACTAAAAGTAATAATTATCTAAACCACAATATCTTCACCATGTTATCAAACAATTAATTAATTAAAAAAAAAAATGTTTTTACTAATAAAATTAATTATTTAGTATAATTTAATATGAAATAAAAAAAAAACAATTTCCTCAAACTTCGTTGTGCTAAGCATCTCACCACCACCACACATTTTACTTGAATAGACATGGCATGTGCAAATGGTTACATAAAGAGATTTTTTAATTTCTTTTTCTTAAAAAAAGGTTCCTCATTGAAGGTATAAATATATGCCAATCAATTTATTTAATCTCATTGAAGTTAATATTGTATTGAAGATTGTATGAATTGTTTTGCATTTATAATGAAAAAAAAATAAAAAATAATAATAATCGTATAAACCACAATAATAATGACTTCAACATGATTTGTAAAATAAAATTATATTTTTATACTATTAAAATTAATTCTCTATTATATTATTTTGTGTGATTTAATATTGAGAAAAATCAATTACTAAAAGTGACAATAAAATTTTCTAACATTTCTTCAACTTAGTTGTACTTTAAGCATCTCACCACCAAAACGCATTCACATTGAATAGACATGACATGTATATGATGCATAAAGAAATCGCTTTTAGATGATTCTTCAATTGTTTGGGACAAAAAAAATATTTTTCTAATCAGTATATATATTATTGAGAATAGTTGGCATGGAACATAAAGTAATCCTTACAACATTTCAATACTATTTAGATGTTATAATTGTTAAAGAAGGGCCATTTTCTATAATTTTTAATAAGTTGGTCATAGTAAAGTGAGAATTATGTTCATAATTATTTATGATAAAATAAAATAATGATATTTATTTTATTTCAATAGTATTTGATGTTATAATTGTTAAAAGAAGGATCATTTCCTATATTTTTTTTTAATAAGTTTGTCATAGTAAAATGAGAATTGTGTTTATAATTATTTATGATAAAATAAAACAACGATATTATTTTGAAGTTATTTTGTTATGTAAACAAATTTAATGAAATTAATTGAATCTCATTGAAACATGTTAAAATTGAATTTGATATTGGCAAAACTATCTTTCATTTATAATGGAAAAAATTTCTAAAAGAAATACCATTTAAACCACAATAATACTGACTTAAACATGTGATCACACAAATTCTCATTTAAAAAAACATAACCTTTTGAACCAATAAAATTAGTTATTTGGTGTGTTTTTATGTAAAAGAAAACCAATTCTTGGAAGTGATGAGAAAATTCTCTAGCAATATCCAACAACTTAGTTGTGCTAATCATATCACCACCAACCACACATTCCGGTTGAAATATAGAATGTGTATCATTGTGTAGGGAAGTTTCTTTTCTTTAGAAAGATAATTCCTCGGTTGTTTGAGACAAAACATTTTCTTGTTTTATGAAAAATATTATTAAGAACAACTAGTGTTGATCAACATAAAATTGGTCAACATAAAAGATTCCCTCCAACTTTTCAAAAGTATTTGGATGTTATAATTTTCAAATGACAAATCTTTACATACATTTCTTAATAATTTAGTTACATTAAAAATCATGTTCATAATTATTTATGATTACATAAAAACAATTAAACTTATTTTGAAAATCTTTTATTATATAAAAAAAACTTAAGACAATTAATTTAATCTCATTAAAGAAGTTAAAATTGAATTTTGATTGTAAAAATTATAAGGACTGTATTGTATTTATAATGGAAAAAAACATTAAAAATAAAAATAAAAATATTAAAAATAATAATAATTTAAATCTCAATTAAAATTGAATTCTGATTGTAAAAATTATAAGCACTGTATTGTATTTATAATGGAAAAAAATATTAAAAATAAAAATAAAAATATTAAAAATAATAATAGTTTAAATCTCAATAATATTGAATTCAACATGTTGTGATAAGACAAATTCTTATAAAAAAAAAATTTGTATTAATAAAAGAACAACATTAAAAGTAATAATAGTTTAAATCCCCCCCGGATGGGGTGACACACGGTATAGGCGAGGCACATGGAGGTGAAGTGGGAGAGGCAATTTATAATGGCTCTCACCACACACTCAGCAATTTATGAAGCACATTATCTCCGTTGGCCTCCGTTCTCCGATGGGGCCTTGCACGAGCGATCACAGGTCGATTAGTCAGAGCATTGAGCTCTTGGCTTTAATGGCTGCAACTACAATTTATGCCTCCGCCCGCCTTACCGGAAGTTTTAGTGTGCGTCCAAAGCCTCCTGAGCAGCGGGGTAGCAGCAGTGCTCTCGGCGTTTTGGCATTGAACCTGGTTCTTGTCATGCCGAGGGTGAGAGGGAAGCTCCGCAGGGGAGCTGACTAGTATGCGGCTGACTCCTGAAGGAAGAGACACAGGAATTTTGAGCGGGCTGTGATCATGGCCAAGCAGAGGCGACGTCAGGTGAATATGGTAGCAAGCTCGCCCCCCAAAACCTTTGTAGAAGAAGACCCGGACATGGAGCTCCCACCGGACTTTTCAGAGAGCAAGATGTTCATTGTTCCAGACAATTGGAACCCCTTGACATGTATTGTTGATTCAGAAGCACTGCTCCGCTCAAAAAACACCTCAGACCCCTGCGCAACATACAACAAAGAGACCACCACCTGTTTGGTCGAGGAGGAACCACCAGAAGACACCACAGAATCGCAGCCAAACAAGGAGCCACTGGGACGACGGGAAATGGAAGACAAGCCACAGACGCCGCCCTCACCACCTCTCCTGCACTCAGAGCGTCTATAGTTGATATTTGAAGTTCGAAGCCTAGTCGACGATCAAATCTTCAAAGCAGTCTGCGTTAGCCAACGCCTGGACATGCTCTATGCGGCCTATTCCAGTGCCACTCATCGGTGACAATGCCCAACTTGTGCTCAGCCATATGTCATCCCAGCCAGCGATGGAAAAGCAACGGACGCTCACGAGGAATTCGGGGAATAGGTCTTTCTGTTTCACATGATTTCCAAATTGTTTTCTGTAGTTGTTTACCAGAGCGGTAGCTCTTTAGTTGATAGCATGGTTAGCATTAGAACAAACCTCACTGGAACTGGAACGTTGTTAATTATGGATACATACCCTGGTTTCCTATGGGTAGGGTGGCACCATGAACTCTTTGTTTTTGCATGCTACTATGGGAAGGCCAGCTGTCCTGGTTTCCTACACAGGCAGGACAGCTGACACCTGTGTGTCATGTGTACTCTTTTTCTGAAGTTATAATATAATAGGACCTACCTTTTACTTAAAAAAAAAAATAATAATAGTTTAAATCCCAATAATATTGAATTCAACATATTGTGATAAGACAAATTCTTATAAAAAAAAATTTCAAACTGTATTAATAAAATTAATACAGTTTAATATAATTTACTCGGGATACTCGAAGTGATTAAAAATTTGTTTATCTATTTCCTCCAACTTAGTTGGATTAAGAATCTCACTACCAACCATACATTCTCATCTAATAGACAAGAGGCATGCATATGGTTGCATAGGGAAGTCTCATTTGTCCTTTAAAAAAAATGATTAATCAAGGTCTTGGACGAAACCATTTCTTGTTCTATTCAAGATATTATGGAAAAGAATTGGTGTGGATAAACATATTTTTTATAACTTTTCAAAAGTATTTGAAATTGTAATGGTCAAAAGATAAACCTTTTTATACATTTTTTAATAAGTTTGTCACAGTAAATTAAGAATTATGTTCATAATTATTTATAAATATATAAAATAGTGACATTTATTTTGAATATTATGTTTATAACTATTTCTGATTACATAAAATAAAACAGTGGTGTTTATGTTGAATATATTTTATTGTGTAAACAAATGTAAGGTAATTGATTTAATCATACAATTGATTTAATATCATCGAAGTAAGTTAATATTGCATTTGAGATTGTAACAACTATTTTACATTTATAATGGGAAAAAAATATTAAAATAATAATTATCTTAAACATATTAATATGGACATCAACAACATGATGTTGTTATAAGACAAATTCTCATTAAAAATTCAACAAATCAGAAATAAATAAAAATTTTAACTCATAAAATTATTTATTTGTTATTTTATGTGGAAGAAAACTAATTACTAGAAGTAACGAGAAAATCCAACTAAGTTGTATTAAATATCTAAGCACCAATCATGCATTTCCATCAAATAGACATGGCATGTGCATATGGTTGCACAAAGAAGTATCTTTCATCTAAAAAAAAATAGACTTCTTGTCCTGAAGATGGATCCTAATATGGATCCTAAAAGTCGACAATCCAATGACAACACTATGGTTTTTTCGAACACTTTTGAAAACAATCCTCACCACAAAAATCTCATCAATCAAATTCCTCAATTGTTTAAGATAAAACATTTTCTCATTTTATTCAAAATATTATTGACAACAATTGTTATGGATAAAAAAATAAGGTAATCCCTAGAAATTTTCAAAAGTATTTAGATGTTATAATTGTTAAAGGATAAACCTTTGATACATTTTTTTAATAAGCACGTCATAATGAACTAGGAATTTTGTTCATAATTATTTATGATTACATAAAATAGTGACATTTATTACAAAGATGTTTTAGTGTGCAAATATATGTAAGTAAATTGATTAAATATTATTAAAGTAAGTTAAAATTGAATATGAGATTGTAAGAACTCTCTTGCATTTACAATGTAACAAACATTAAAAGTTGTAGGGAAGTATTTTTCCTCTAAAAAGATGATTTCTAAGTTGTTTTGGAAAAAAAAACATTTTCTTTTTCTATGCAAAATATTATTGAAAACAGTTGGCATGGATCAACATAAAGGATTCCTTGCAACTTTTAAAAAGTATTTGGATGTTATAATTTTCAAAGATGGACCTTTTCATACATTTTTGACAAGTTGACCACGATAAACTAAGAATTATGTTTATAATTATTTATGATTATATAAAACAATGACATTTATTTTGAAGATATTTTATTGTGCATACAAATGTAAGGCAATTGATTTAATCTCATTGAAGCAAATTATGATTGAATTTGAGATGGTAAGAATTGTATTACATTTACAATGGAAAAAAGTACTGGAAGTAATCATTGTTTAAACTATACTTTGGTTCACACTAGATGTTGTGATAAGACAAATTCTCATTAAAATTTCATAAAATCATAAAAAAAAAATTGGTATTAACAAAATCAATTATTTGATGTGTTTTAATGTGAAAGGAAACTGATTCCTGGAAGTGACAAGAAAAGTGTCCTCTAACTTAGTTGTGTTAAGAATCTAACCACTAACTACACATTCCTATTGAATAGATATGGCATATGAGAACATTTTCTATCAATGTCCTCTAACTTAGTCATGCTAAGAATTTAACCACTAACTACACATTCCTATTGATTAGACATGGAATGTGCATATGGTTGCATAGGAAAGTATCTTTCATCTAAAAAGATGGGAGAAAACATTTTCTTGTTTTATTCAAGATATTATTGAGTACAATTAACATGGATCAACATAAAGGAGTCCTTTCAACTTTTCAAAAGTATTTAGATGTTATAATTATTAAAAGATGGACCTTTTCATACATTTCTTAATAACATGCTCACGTTAAACTAGCAATTATGTTCATAACCTTTTTTATTACATAAAACCATGACATTTATTTTCTAGATATTTTATTGTCCAGATAAATGTAAGGTAACTAATTTAATATCAGCATGAAACAAGTTAAGATCGAATTTGAGAGTGTAACAATTATTGTGCATTTACAGTGGAAGAAAGACTAAAAGAAAAAGAGTAACACCAAAAGTAATAATCATCTAAACCATAATAATAATAAAACAGATTCTCATTAAAAATTCACAAAATCATAACAAGGCATTTGTACTAATAAAAATAATTATTTGATGTGTTTTAATGTGGAAGAAAACAAATTCTTGGAAGTGATGAGAAAAGCGCTTAATAATTTTTGACAATTTAGTTGTGATACAACCACCACACATTCCCATTTAATATTAATATCATGTGCATATGGTTGCATAGGGAAGTCTCTTTTATCCAAAAAGATGATTCTTCAATTGTTTGAGACAACATTTTCTTGTTTTGTTCAAGATATTATTGAGAACAGTTCTCATGGATCAACATAAAGGAATCCCTATAACTTTTCAAAAGTATTTGGATGTTATCAATTTCAAAGAATGTACCTTTTCATATATTTTTAAGAAGTTGGTTAGATTTAAGTGAGAATTACATTCGAAATTGAGATTGTAAGAGTTGTCTTGCATTTAGAATGGAAAGAAAACATGAAAACAAAGAGTGTTATTAAAAGTAATAATCATCTAAATCACAATAACACTAACTTTGATATTTTTTCATTTTTTTCTTAATTATGTGTAATGTATTTTTTGGGGAAACCCAAACCCACCAATCTGGCGCTTCCTCTCATTCCAAGGATGATACCTAGAGTAAATGAGATTTTTTTAAATTTCAAAGCTTTTTCATGTCAGTTACAGGAATTGAAGATAGGTGGATAAGATAACACTCCAACACAACCACTTAGGATAATCATAAATAACATTGATTTCAACATGTTGTGATAAGACAAATTCTCATTAAAAATTCACAAATCGTAAAGAAAATATTTTTGTACTATTAAAATTAACTATTTGATATCTTTTAATGTGGAAGAAAACCAATCCTTAAAAGAGACGAGAAAAATACCTTGCAATTTCCTCCTACTTAGCCATTCTAAACATCTCACCACCAACAACACATTCATGTTGAATAGAAATGGCATGCGCATATGGAAGTATTTTTCATCTAAGAAGACAATTCCTCGATTATTTGGGACAAAACATTTTCTTCTTGTATTCACGATATTATAGAGAACAATTGGCAAGGATCAACATAAAGGGGTCCCTACAACTTTTCAAAAGTCTTTCCAAATGTTATAATTTTTATAATTTTCAAAGGATGAACCTTTTCATACAATTTTTAAGATGTTTGTCACAGTAAACTAGGAAGTATGTTCATAATTATATATGATTATGTAAAACAATGATATTTATTTTTGCAGATCTTTTATTTTGTAGACAAATGCTAGGCAATTGATTTGATCTCATTGAAGCAAGTTAAGACGTGATTTAAAATTGTGAAATTTGTCTTACATTTATAATGGAAAAAATACTAAAAGGATTATAATAACATTAAAATTAATAATAATTAAACCACAATAATAATGAATTCAACATATTGTGCATATTGTGATGAAATAAATTTTCATTAAAAATTCACAAAATCATTAAAAAACTTGTTGTATTAATAAAATTAATTATCTATATTAATACAATTGATTACAAAGTTCAACTAACATTATTATATATATATAACATTATTATATATATATATATGGGGAAATAACATCATTGTGTAAATCTTGATGCAATTTATTAGCTAAAGTTTTACAAGTAGGATAATTTCTCACTTTCATAAAGTCCCAAGACAATATTGCAAATAGACTCAAACCTAAAATCCATTATGAGATGATGGGTTGAAGCCATCAACAATTCAAGCAACACTTTTTTTCCATAGAAAATTCCACTTTATATTATAACAAAATATAAATTGTTCATATACAAATGACCATCAGCAAAAGCTTAAAAAGCTTCTTATGGTGTCCCCATATTCCAGTCCATCACCCCTTACATGAGATCAGATACCATGGCTAATAATAGCCTTCGCATACATACCCAAAAATGTAGCCACACATCAAGCACAAAAAACAAAATGCCCATGAACTTTTGTAATAAAGATTCATCCACCCAGCACCCAAGAAATGTTCAAAACATCCAGAATCCTAGAAAAGATCTAAAGACATAGGAGGACCCTCATGTTCCTCAACACATTGAAAATAGAAAATTTTCCTAGGAGGTTTATGAAGCGTTTGTTTTGAAAGACTATCCGCTTCTGTGTTGTCCTCTCTATACACATGCAAGAAAGAAATGTGCTGGAATTTTTTTTTGAGTTCTTCCAATCTGTCCTTCTAGCACTCCAAAGAAATCACCTGTAGGCGCCCTTTTCCCCACAACCATTCAATGACGATTTTCGAATCCCCCTACACAGTAATTTATGAGATAGAGAGTCGAGATGCAAGTGTTAGAAGTTCCCACGCACCCAACAATTCCACCCTCATATTGTAACGGAAATCGAGCACACATAGAAACCAAGATAACTTGAATAAGGTTATCTGTCTTTATTCAATCAATGAAATAAGAGAGAAAATATCTTTCTTATATAGGTTACAATCAAGTAGAGTCAAACCACTTTATGAATGTGGGATAAAGTGAAAATATAACCTAAAAGCAAATATCTGACCTAAAAGAAAATAAATTAACCTAAAGTCACTTTGACTTTATTAATGCCTAAGTCTAATTTCTAATTAACCATTATAAACTAATATTTAATTTAACACCCTCCCTTAATGGTCAATCTACTCACTACACCAAGTTTCTTTCAAAATTTTACATGTTTTTCGGGACCCAAAGACTTGGTGAAAATGTCTGCAGTTTGATCCTCTGTAGGACAATACTGTAGCTCAATAGTTCCATCTTCTACAAGTTGTCTGATGAAGTGACAGTGTGTATCAACATGTTTGGTACGCTCGTGGAAGACTGGATTATTGGCAAGTTTCATTACCCCTTGATTGTCACAGAAAAAGGGTGTAGGCTCTCTCTGCTGCATTTGCATATCTGATAACATCCTCCTGAGCCAAACTACCTCGCATGCACCTTTAAATGCTCCTCGATACTCTGCTTCTGTCGATGAAAGGGAGACTAAATGTTGTTTCTTGCTGGTCCATGTGACTGCACCCGTGCCAAGGCTGAAGACATATCCAGAAGTGGATTTTTTGTCATCAACAAAACCTGCCCAATCTGAATCTATATACCCACACAACCTCGGGTCTTTGCTCCTACTGTACAGAATACCAAAGTCAAGTGTCCCTTTCACATATCTCAACACTTGCTTTGGTGTTGTCCAGTGCTCTACTTTCGGCACTGTCATAAATCTGGAAATGAAGCTCACAGTGAAACTCAGTTCAGGTCTAGTGGCTGTAAGATATATCAAGCTGCCCACTAGTTTTCTATATAGTGACTCACTAAATGCCTTTGAGTCAGTCTTGGTTGAATGTTTCAACCCTTTCTCCATAGGTGTAGAGGAGATTTTGCAATCCTCCATCCTAAACTTATCCAGCAAACTCCTGGCATACTTTGCTTGTGAGAAAAAAATGTTGCTCCCTGTTTGCCAAACTTCTACACCCAGACAATAGTGTAGGAGGCCTAGATCTGTCATGTCAAATGCTCTGCTCATGTTGGATTTGATCCATGTAATTGCATCTTCCTCACTACCTGTAATAATGATATCATCCACATAAACAACCAGAAGAATGATCTCATTACCAACTCTTTTGACATATAAGTTGGAATCTGAAGGACTCTGCTAGAACCCTTGCTAAACCAAATACCTGTCAATCTTGAAGTACCATGCCCTCGGTGCATATTTCAGACCATATAGAGCCTTCTTTAGTCTACAAACTAGATGCTCCTTCCCTGCAACCTGAAACCCCTCTAATTGGCACATGTATACCACTTCCTTCAAATCTCCATTGAGGAAGGCACTTTTCATGTCCATCTGGTGGACCTTCCAGCCTTTTTGTGCTGCCATGGCTAGAATAAGACGAACAATGCTGATCTTCGTTGTAGGAGAAAAAGTCTCCTCATAGTCAATGCCTCCTCACTGAGAGAATCCTTTCGCAACTAATTTTGCTTTGTACTTTTCAAGTGTACCATCTGCCTTGTACTTGACCTTGTATGCCCATTTGCAGCCAATGGGTTTCTTCCCTGATGGAAGAGTTGTGAGATTTCAAGTCTAATTTTTCATCAAACTTTCATGTTCATCCTCCATGGCCTTTTCCCATTCAAGTCTTCCTTTTGCTTCCTTGAATACCTAAGGCTCATAGATCTCCTGAATATTGGCCATAAGAGAAAAGTTGATTGTGCTAGTCTATTGTTTACTCTTACCTCGTGATGATCTTCCCTCAATCATATCTCCTATCCGAACATCTCCAATGGTGTTGTGCCACCACTTGGGTCTTTTGGAATCCCTGGCTGCCAAGTCAGTATTGCCACCATGACTTGGGCTTCCTGCTTCAGAATGTACTGGTCTAAATGACCTAGGAGACTCATCCTATTCTGACTCCTCATCATCATGCTCAGAATCTTTCCCCCCTTCAGGTGGAGCTATCGAAAGCTTGACACCTCAATCTTCAATGACTTCTGGCTGCTCAGTAACTATGAATGTAGGAGGAGTATGGAAGGGTCCAACCTCCTCATCAACAACAACATCTTTGCTAAAGATCACCTTATCAGTGTCAACTTCAACTAATCTATAAGCTTTATGGGTGTTGATGTACCCTGTAAGCATCTTCTTACTCTTCAGATCTAACTTGGTTCGTTTCGCAGCTGGAATCCAAGTGTAAGAAGTAGAACCAAAGACCTTCAAGTGACTTAATTTGGGCTTTCCTCTAGACCATGCTTCCTCTGGAGTATTCTTCTTTACTGCCATCGTGGGAGATCTATTTAGCAAGTACACCATTGTGAACACTGCCTCCACCCAAAACCTGTTAGGAACACACCTGTTCTGCAACATACATCTGGACATCTCTATGATAGTGTGGTTTCTCCTTTCAACCACCCCATTTTGTTGTGGAGTATAGGGTGTGGTGTATTGTCTCTTGATCCCATGTTTAGCACAAAAATTATTGAATTCTTTGGAGCAGAATTCTCCACCATTATCAGATCTAAGAGAGGTAATATGACAACCTGACTCATTCTCGACTAATGCTTTAAAGTTTTGAAATTATTTGAACACGTTAGACTTCAACTTCAAAAAATACACCCACATTTTCCTATTGAAATCATCAACAAACAGAAGGAAATACCTGGCACCAGTGATTGATTCCATGTTCATTGGTCCACATACATCTGCATGAACCAACTGAAGGACCCTCTGCACTCTCCAAGATTGTCCTTCATCAAATGGCGCTCGATGTTGCTTCCCTGCCTGGAAAGCTCCACAAACTCCCTGAATCTTCTGTTGAATGTCTGGAAGTCCATATACTATTTTCTCTCATGCCAACTGAGAGAGGTAGTTAAAATTGAGGTGCCCATACCTCTGATGCCATAGTGTGCAGATGTCTAATGCACTCTTCACTACCAGTGCATGCTCTCTGCCCTGCCCAATATCCACCAATCTGAACAGACCATGGTCCTCCACACCAAGACCAACGATCTTCTTGGTATTCTTGTCAACGATATAGCACTTTTGATTGCTAAAGTTGACATCCAAGTGAGGAGAGTGCCTCATAATCTGACTAACTGAGAGCAGATTAAGCTCCATACCTGGCACATAGTGGACATTGAGAAACATAATCATATTTCCTCCGAAGGAAATCTAAACATTCCCCTTGCCGACTATATTATACTCCTAGCCTCCACCGAAGATCACCGAGTCTTTGGATGGACTAGGTGTAAACTCTGTGAACCAATCTTTCTGATTGGTGAAATGCCTGGATGCGCTTGAATCAACAAACCAAGTAGATGACTTGGACTAATCTTCTTGTGTATAGGCCATAAAGGCATAGAAGGTTGTCTCCTTCTCCTCGGTGTGCTATGTGACATGGGCCTTCTGCTGAGACCCTCCATGGTTGTGCTTCTGATATGCCAACCACTTTCTGCAGTGCTTCTTCATATGGTCAGTCTTGCCACAGTAATGATAAGTGATGGTCTTCAGGCTTTTGGTGGCATCCTCATCATTTCCTGGACCAGTTTTCCTTGTCCATTTGCCTTTGCCTTTAGCTTTGGCTACAAAGGCCTACTCTGAACCCTCTATCTCACTGCTGCTCCCAAACTGCTTCTTCCACCTGTCCTGCTGCAAGAGATTATTGGATAGCTCTCAAAACTTCAGGTCAACGTCTGTAGCTGTGATGCTCAGGGTCTCAATGAATTTCTCATAGGACCCTGGCAAGTTGTTCAACGTGATCACCACCATGTCCTCTTCTGCCATCTTCCGACCAATGGCCTCCAAATGCTCCCGGATGTCCTTGATCTTGGGTAAGTTCTCTTGGAGAGAGGCACCCTCACTCATCTTGATCAAGAACAACATATTCTTTAAAAATAATGCTTGGCCCTTATTTGAAATCTCATGGGTCTCTTTCAACTGTTTCCAGATCGCTGCAGCAGTCTTCCCATTCTGAACATTGGGTAGCATCTCATCTGTCATGGAAAATTTGATCAGCATCATGACCTCTCTGTCTTGGCCATCAAACTTGTCCTGGTCTTTACCTGCAACAGTGGGACGAGGACTTGTGCCTAGAACAACCTCTGATAGGCACCGGTATGCAAAATTGGCCAACATGTGTTGCTTCCAGGTATTGTAGTTCTTCCCAGAGAAATTTTGGTTGCCTTCCAACATGATGTTTGTCAATGTAGCCATAGATGATCGTAAAATACTGAACTTAGTAGATAAATAATGGAAAAATACCTGCAATCTTCCCTTAACCAGCTCCAAATCAACCAATTTCTCCTCAAATATGCTAACTCGAGAAATTAGCAGTAAAAAAAAACCACCAAATCTTCGAAGCTGGGCACCAATCTGGGTAAGAACAGACCAATATGGATTTTAAAACCAAAAAATCAAATGAACCCGGCTCCAGCTGATCCAAAACCCTTTCGGCTCCTTGAGTGTGCTGCGTTGGCGATCCCTCGATCTGTCACTGCCAGTAGTAGTCCCTAGGTCTTCACATGCTCTCAGACTCCATGGCCCTAACCTCGCTCTGATACCATGTAATGGAAATAGAGCACACACAGAAACCAAGATAACTTGAATAAGGTTATTTGTCTTTATTCAATCAATGAAATAAGAGAACACATAACTTTCTTATATAGGTTACAATCAAGTAGAGTCAAACCACTTTATGAATGTGGGATAAAGTGAAAATATAACCTAAAAGAAAATATCTGACCTAAAAGCAAATAAATTAACCTAAAGTCGCTTTGACTTTATTAATTCCTACGTCTAATTTCTAATTGACCATTATAAACTAATATTTAATTTAACACATATTAGTACCAGGTCCACAGTTTATAGTCCATTTGAAAGTATGGTTTTCATGAGTCCTGATAACCCCGCCAACCCCACTATTTAATCTAGATGACATAGCTGCCCCATCAAACCAGGCTACTGTGCCATTCACCATCCTCAAAGTGGTCCTCCTTCTCAAGGCTAAAGCTTTCACAGGTTTTGTGTATTCTCCCTCTGCTAATAAAGACTGATACGCCACCTTCTGAGCAGAGGGGATCCTATCTTCCAATTAGACTAGATGTACCAACAAACAAAAATAGGCAGGGAAGGTGTTTTTAAAACACTCAGCTAAGGTGTTTTTATTCCACATCCCCAAACAATTCTTGGATGAATAGATTCTTTCCCAGACAATGCACGAAAAAGGGCACTCCACAAACATGTGAAACAAAAACTCCTTACTCTGTTTGCATAAAATACAAATACTCGAACCGATGAACCCACGACGCTGCAAATTCTCCCAAGTGAGAATTTTATTCTCAACCACTAGCCATATGAAAATATTGAGTTTTAATGGGCAGTTCCAGGTCCATAGTGACTTCCTCCATCCTCCAACCACAAGGCTCCTTTTCCTTTTTTATGTAGCCTCATAAATATTTTTTACTGTAATATAACCAGAGGTGTCACCACCTGTCCATATTAGCTCATCTTATCTCCTAACTAAGTGGACAACATTGTAAATCAGAGCACAATGAAAGATCATCCATTCCAATGCTAAGTGTCATTCTAACTCCAAGTCATCACATGTGAGCCACTTAGGACATGAAAGGTCTGTGCGAGGTGCACTGCTAGCCTGGAAGAGATAAAACACCCCTTTCAAGTTAATAGCATTTATCAATTCATCTGACAATATAGCCCTCTCTTCCATGCCCAAAATACGATCCTTGCCTAATAATATGGAATCTCTCGATCCCGGGCACCACGCTATCCAATGCAAAAGGATATGTAAAGATTTAAGTAAATACTTCCATACTTGTAGTCCTCTTGCCGATAATACTGAAATCATTCTGATCCACTGGGAAACCAAGAGATATGGAAGATATTTTTCTTTTATAATGCGGTGCTACAGACCGTCCTTCATCAAAACCCCCCATAGAGTGTTTTCCACCATAGAACTGTTGAAACTGTTAAGCTTCCTCAATCCCCATCCACCATACAATTTGGGACGAGATAATAGCTTCCAATTATAGAGGTGGATACACTTATTTTTCCTAAAACCTGACCATAGGAAATTAAACATCATTTGACGAATTTTAAGAAGGATTGTGGACAATAAATTTTCCAAGGCTAGCCAATAAACTGGCTGGCTTTCAAGGACCACTTTAATTAGAACAAGGCGACCTCCAATGGACAACCACCTGCTGGATCAGTGGTTTATGCGCTTTTCATACTTATCAATGAGTCATTGCTAGTCCTCGGATTTGTACCTGTCCAATTTTAGAAAATAACCAAGATATTTAAATCCATTAGCAAGTTCATGAAAATTAAACAGGAATGAAGCCTTTAAAGTATCCAGTAAAGGTTGTTGAACGTCAAAATGTAGAAAGGATGTTTTCTGAGCATTTATCATCAATCCATAAGCACAACATAAACTATCCAAGTGCCTTTTTATCTCCATCCATTCATGAATTGAGTCTTTGGTAATGATAAGTATATCATCAACAAATAGTAGGTGAAGAACTTTAATGAGCCTTGACACTTTAATGCCTGTCAAGGTACCTTGTGCTTGAATTGTTTTTAATGCCAAGCTCAAAACCTCCATAACAAGAATGAATAACAGAGGTGACAGTGGACACCCTTGTCTAAGCCCTCTACCACTGTTGAAAAAATATGTTGGTTCACCATTTACTAAGATCGCGAAAGTGGAAGATATAACACATCCCATAATCCATTTTGTTGTCGGTATCTAGAAACCACAGTGAAGAAGAACCAGTCTAAGATAATCCCAACTTATACAATCATAATCCTTCTTTAAATAAATCTTCAGAAGTAATGCTTGTAATTTGTTTTCTCAGATACTATGGAGACACTCCTATGCAGTCCCAATGGCATCAATTATTTGCCTCCCTTTTAAAAAATTGAATTCCTCCTCTGATAAAGCACGCGACAATATAGGTCTAATTCACTTGGCAATGATCTTAGTAATAATATTATAGCATAAGTTACACAGTGCTATCAAGAGAAAATCCCCAAAACTAGTGGGACCATTTACCTTAGGAATTAGAGCAATAAATGTTGAGTTCAAGGATCTATTCACCTCACCCAACAATCGGGACTCCTCAACTTCCTCTAGCAGGTTGCTAGCTACTAGGTCAAAAAAGTTGAGAAAAAACTCAACAGTCCACCCGTCGGGACCAGGGCTCTTGTTCTTTGTGAAACCCTTTAAAACTTCTAAAATTTCTTCAAATGTACAAGGTTTCCCGAGAGTGGTAACATCCTCCGCGGAGACAATCCTTGGATAAATGCAGACCGCATCAATCTGTTCTTCAATCCTATTGTGTTCCATTTCTTTATAGAAGCTACTAAAAAATGTCAACGCTTCTGTCTTTATAGCCTCTTGTCCCGAATGTACCTGATCAAACTCATCCGATATCTCACACAGGTGGCTTTTGTTCCTCCTGAAACTAGTGAACCGGTGGAAAAAGTTTGTATTTTTATCTCCACACAGAATCCACGTGGCTCTACTTTTTTGGAACCAACATTCCTCATTTGCTAGTAGCATCTTATTCCAATCAGATTCCAGAGTTTTTAATCATGGGCCCTGGTATAACCCTAAATTGCACCATACATGCATACCTGGCATCAGGCCATCTTACTTTGTATTTTTTCCAAGCCATCATTGAGGAGCTCTTCTCAAAAACCATATTTTTGAATATGCGCGTGCCCTGCACCACTACTGCCTGCATGCACACGCTTTATGCACCACTAAAACTCGTGTTTCATACGCTAGTTGCACCATTACAACCCGCGTATACCCACAAAAGTTGAAAAAATTAAAAAGTTGCAAGGAATTCGTTGAGATTATAGGCTATGGGGCAGTTTCCCAACTATTCTACCACCTATAGCCCATCACCCAACCGAATAACCATCCTTTTGTCATATAAAAGGAGGTGTTGGGATCTCATTCTAGAGACAATCATAATAACAATGAAATTCTGTCGATTTCACTTTCCCCCCTTTCCCCAAGAATTTGCAACCACATTGTGAGTTTTGAGACAAGATTCCTTATTCTTGCCTTTTTCCTCCATTGCAAGCCTAATCCATTCCCTAGAGAGAGTTGAAGAGGAGAAAGATACGTGGAAGCAGTTGGATCTTGGTGAAGAGGAGCCCAGACTAGGTTCAAGGAGCAGTCGTCGATCTCATTGTAAGTGACTTTGTGAGATTAATATAAAGAAGTACTTTTTCTGTCCCACCATATGATGTGTTCAATCTTTATGTTTGATTTACATTTTATTATGACATCTAACCCACTAATTCATATATAATATTCATGTTCGTATTTTCTTGTTTGTCTTTTAGTGAATTCAGATCGACCTTGGGAGGATATTTGTAGTCGAGGAACAACCGAACGCAAAAGGATCGACATCGGACGTGGAGTTTAAGGTAGAGTTACCAGATCCTTATACTTTGTATTTTATGCATGAATGTGGGGTATTGTCGGGGTAGTTCTTAAAAGTAGGATACTTTAGACGGTTAGCTCTGCCTGCACGTTGAACCCTAGTGTAGTCGATAGGGGGGTTTTCCCGCTATAGAATAATTGGCAGAAGGTTTTCCTGTATAGGGAGAAGGAAAGTAACTTTCGACCCTAACTTTTGTTGAGCTGGAAGTAAGAGATTGAATCTCAAAGCATTGTGGCCTAAGCTCGGGGGAGGCTAGTGATAAATCCATTGGGAGTGAATGAGCCTATGGTTGGGTGGAAAAGAGCACCCCTCTTAGCAGTTGCATCATGCCTTATGGTTCTGATAAGTATTTCTTTCATGTTTTGTGATTCAACTAGAAATAATGAGTACATGCTTATATTTATATGCCTGTAAATGGTTTTTGTATTGAATGATTTAGTTAGGAGTATGCATTTGTCCCTTGAGGACTTTTATATCTTCTTGATTTTCCCTTATGCTCTAGTTTAATTCCTTGGAAGCACTTTCCCAGAGGATCTTGTCGCTATCTTAGAGTCATGTGAGTACTTCCCTGATTTTGGAGGTTGAACCGCGCAATCACTATGAGGACAGAGTTTGATAAGCTTAGGAGAGGTATTGCAGGTATGCACCGAGTCTCTGCAAGGTGGGAAGATACCAAGACCATCTTAAGTCCTAGAGTTGAGGAATGAATGTAAGGAGTGCACGTAAGAACGCTTCCAAGCATTATGTTCAAGAGAAAGAGTGAAAAACTCTTAAGTCCCTCAAAGCCAACAAAGCTTAGGAAGAATAGTGAGGTTCAAATATCGAAAGGGACTATCCTTTCGTTTAGAAGATGAATGGATGAGGTCCATTCAGGAGGACCTAGGGCCTGTCGTGACCATTAGATTATAATAAGGGGCACAGGCATTAACTCCTCGACTCCTTCAGTCTTTGCAAGATCGCACATTGGGAGATTCGCACGTTGGCATAATTAGACTCTCGAAACTCGAAGTTACAACGTGACTTGGAACGTAGATCTAAGGATATATCAGGACCCTTCTTGACCGTCAGATCTGAGTGTGAGGACCAACAGCCATGGGATCCAGGAAAGGTGCATGAGGGTTAAACCCTTCGAAATTATATAAGAGAGTGGACTTTGCCAAGTCTCGAAGTTCCGAAATCATCGGAACCGTCCATCGTCAGGGTAGACAGATGGTCGCAAATCCGAGAGTTCAAGGATTTAAACTTTGGCAAATTTGCAAGGGAAAGAGTGGAGTTGATCCTAGCCATTGTTGTTGGGAAGGACACGTGGTGGAAGGTCAACATTTCACTGATTCGCACATAGGGAAAGTCAAAGGCAAGAGTTGTGACGACTCGTGAAACAAAAACTCATGATTTGATCACAACTATTGGATCACGGAGGATTGTGGACTGTTGATTTGACGTGGGTGGATTTCAGGAAATCGGGGATCGGGAAAGACCCGATTCACGAGAAAGGATCTGGACCATCGGATTATGGGAGACTGTGGACCATTGATCTGACATCGCCGGGAGTCCGGAGATTAGTAGAGTCAGGATTGAATCACATCCAAATACCCGATACATGAAGTCATGATGTGATCCTAACCGTCCATCCAGGAGGACAAGTGGCGAGATATCAACATTTCGCTGAATCGCGACTCAGGGAAGTCAAAGGGTCGAGTTGTGAGAATTCACAAAATGTGATATCACGATTTTATATGAACTGTTAGATCTTGGGGAGTTGTGAGTTGTCGATTTGACGCTCATAGATATCGGGAAATCGAGAATTGGGAGAACAGAGGTGAACCAAACTCTAGAATCATGAAACACGAAATTGTGACTTGATCGCAGCCGTCGACCAAAGGAATATCATGTATCGTAGATCTAGTATTATAGATATTTCGCAACTCAGGAAGATGGAGGTAAGAGTTCTGGGAACTTGGGAAACGCGAAATTGTGACGCACCTTTCGATTTGGCTATTGGTCACAACCTTGGTCACATAAAGGGAGGGGCTTATCTAGGAGAGCTAACACCTAAATATGTTGAATATTAAAGGCATTAAGAAGAAATTCGTGGGTTCCATATAACCTGCACTTTAAGGGAAAGAGGGTATGTCAAGTGGATTCAAGGTTCTCCCTCACTTTCATTGACCAGGATTAGAGACCATGGATGGAAGGATCAACTAATTGAGGAAAAAGAAATTTTGTTTTATTTTTTCCCTGTCATGGGTGTGTTACACTTCACTAATAGTTTTGGACATTCCTCTGTGTCATGATCTGATGCATGACAATACATACACGTCTTTGGTGGAAGTGGACATTCTCTTGCATAGTGTCCTCGTTGTTGACAATTGTGGCATATTATTGGTCCTCTGCCTCTTCCAAAGCCTCCTCTTGCTCTTCCTCCACCTATGTATCCAGCTTGATCCCCTCGTGGTGCATTATACTGAGGCTCCTGGTTATACTAGGTGGGGTTATAGTGTGGTTGCACGGTATTGAACTATGGTTGCATGGTATTATATTGTTGTTGCACAATGTTATACTATTGTTGCGCAGTGTTATACGGGGTTGGCACTTGGTTAAACTGTGGTATGGCTTGCCTAGTCATCATTTCTACCTACACCCTGTAAGCATATGATGTTCTTTCCCTCATGAGGTCCATGGCTCTACAATATTTGTCATCATGGCCTACTAACTTGCAAAAGTTGCAATACGATCTCTTCAGTATTGTCTGGTACTTTTGCATCATTGGGAAGTGGTATGGATCATGTCCCTATTTCTTACAGATCTCACACCATAGTCCTCCTATTGGCAATGGGTTTGGCATTCCTACTGCCATGTACTACGCTAATGTTGGACATCCTTTTTTATGGTGTCCTTCTGTCCTACATGTGGTACACCAAACAACTTCTGTTTTGTCCTTACCTTTGTTCTGGTTTAGATGGAATGTTAATTTCTTCAGATCCTCCTTCAACTCCTCTATGGCTGGATTTGTCTTCTTATATTGGTTCTCTTCTAGTTGTAGGGCTTCATGTAGATCCTTTTCCTGTGTCTGAAACTTATGTTGTCACAATGGGTATTTCAAGTGTGGTAGCATTGAATTGACAAACAAATGCATATGTTTCATATCTATAATGACATACTTTAGCTTTCCTTTTAATCATTTGAATCTCTGGTCAATCTCCCATACAAATTATCCTCGTTTTTGTCTAATCTCTATCATCTCGTTCATGTATTGATCCTCTGAACTAGGCTTCTGGAACTCATTTATCAATATCTTTTTAATATCTCCAATCATCTTGGTTGTCCCTGACGGAATGTTTGCAGCTAAACTCATGTACCAATCCAGTGCACGATCTCTTAGCATGATAGCTAACTGTGAAATTTAGTGTCCTCGTCAGTGATTTGTTTCACTTCCTAGATATTTTCACAAATAAATAGGTGATTCCCTAGGTCTTCTGATGCCTCTCCTTTGATTTCTGGTAACCTGATGGTGGGGTCATGTCCTCCTATCCTGAATGATGAAGTACTACCTCTGAGCGGTGTAGATACTTGACTAATTCTTCATGACCTGGCTCCCCTATTTGTTGTTCCTTACATTGATCCAGGTGGATATCGGTGGCCACCCACCTTGTCTGACTGGCTCAAAATAGTTTTCTGGCAATTTTGGCAATTTACTATTTTTAGCAGGTTTTAACTTCCGGGGCCATTTTGAGGGCCTAAATGAAGGTTTTTTGAGATAGAGGTTCTCAATGATAGCCAAAGGCATGATTGAGCCCCCAAAATGAATCTCCTCGATGATACCTTTCCAACAAGCTATCACACGCCTAAAACGGATATTGTATGCAAAAGTTACAACCCCGGGAAGTTGATGTACTAACTTACCCAAACGGGGCCCACATGACTTTTGGCGCTTCATCTCCTAGGGTTAGGTTTTTGGATGTCTATGAATTTTGGCATTCTCTTCTATTGTAAAAAGGCCTCTAGAGCCTCATTGTAATCATCTTCTCATGAATGCGAGTAGCAGCCACATCTCTTCTCAGAGATAAGCTACTAGCGCCCTAGCTAGTTTATTTCCATTATGTCTGTAAGCATATTTCAGTGATTTGTTATTAATGAAATGAAGTCTTATTTCCGCTGCATCTCTGCATTTATGTGTATTTATATATTTCATTGTGTTCCTACATAAATCCGGATCAGTGGTATCAGAGCGGTCTGCTCATTCTCGATCCTTCTTTGCATGTCCCCAACGAGATCAGGGTATAAGGAGTTGGGGCTCGATCTGGTTAAACCTTTGCAAGATCAGCCTCGCAAACCCCAACGACCGCCCATGGGGGAAGAAAAGAAAGATGAGGGAGCAAGATATCCTATCAAAATGTTGCTCGAGGAGGCCCTTGAGAAACAAAGGAACGCGATGATGGACAACTTTGCCCAGATTCTTCAACGGATTCTGACTGGCGGTGCATCGACATCCAGAAGCCACTCTGGAGGTGCCACTCCTTTTAAGGTACAAGTAAACTTTGACATTCCCATATTTGACGGACAAATAGATGCAGATGTTGTAGATAGATGGTTGAATCTGTTAGAAGGATATTTCTCAGTTCGTGACTTTTCCGATCGAGAAAAGATTATTTTCGCACTCCTCAAAGCCACCCCCCATGTCAAGGACTGGTGGGAAACCTACTCGGAGCAAGAGGGCGAGGGAGAACCCTCTTTGTTCTTGACCGAACCCACTTGGAATTCTTTCCGAGATGCCATCAAGGAACAATATTATCCCGTGGGGAGCTATGAGGACAAATACATACAATGGACTACGTTGCGGCAGCAAAGGGACCAAGATGTGCATGAGATGATGAATCTGTTTCATACCCTATGCACAAAGTTGGGTATCAAAGATTCAGAGAAACATTTGGTGTTAAAGTACCACAGTTGTCTGCACAGATACATTAAGGAGGAAATGGAGTTCCTCGACATCTCCTCACTTGGTGTGGCATACCGATATGCTGCCAAGATTGAGCAGAAGTTCAAACAAAAGAAGTGAGACTTTGGGTCGACAAATCAGAAGCACGGGAAAGGTACTCCCAAACCGCAAAACAAAGGACCAAGCCAAGGCGGGGCAGCCTAGGAAAACCCGCCAAAGCCACAAGAAAAGAACAACACCACAAAGCCAAAAAAGGACACGGGGAAGTGGTGTGAGTTCCATAAGAGCTCCAGTCACAACACAAGTGAGTGTCGGGCCAAGCAGTCACTGGTAACCGAGTTGAAGGATTCTAAATCGGATGCATGCTCTGACTCTGAATCAAAACCTGACAAGGGGAATGACAGGGGGAAGCAGATTATCGATGCGGAGCCCAACACCATCGTTGCCACCACGAAGATCCAGAAGGAGGAACCAGAAGATCCAGAGGAGGCAAAGCGTCTCTTCTATTCCAAGATGTGGGTAAAGGGTTCCCCGTTGCAGTTCATTGTCGACAACGGGAGCCAGAAGAACCTCATCTTGGTAGAGGTCGTGAAGCGGTTGGGTTTGCCGACCACAACACACCCACAATGATACACCATCGGGTGGTTGCACCAAGGACGGGACATTCGCGTCAGTCGACAATGTCGCCTTCCCTACAGTATCAAGCCCTTCATGGATGAGGTATTATGTGACATTGCTCCTCTTGATGTTTCTAATGTATTATTAGGCCAACCGTACTTGTGGAAGCGACATGTTGTGTATGAGTCCAGGCCTCGTGCTATTATTATCACTTTGGGAAATAAGCTGTATAGGATACCGGAGATAGCACCGCCTACCACCATCTCTTTGGTTACTGCAAAACAATGCAGTAAGCTCATTTCCCAAACCAAGAAATTTGTTTTCCTGATGATCCGCCCTCAGGGAAAGAGGAAGACTGTGGCCATGACCTCTAGACAAGGCCCCACTGCACGAAAACAACAGATGGATAAGGTCATGGAGGAGTATGAGGACATCTTCACCTCCCCCGCAAGGGTGCCTCTACACTGCCAGGTCAAGCACCCCATCGATCTGACCCTAGGTGCTCCACTGCCCAATGGACCCATCTACCGGCGCTCTGTCCTGGAGAATGACGAAATCAAGAGGCAGATTCAGGAGCTGTTGCAGAAAGGTCACATCCGGCCGATTTCATCACCCTGTGGGAGCTCGATCGTATTGGTGCAAAAGAATGTATTGGTGCAAAAGAAGGATGGGACTTGGAGACTCTGCATTGACTATCGAGCACTGAACAAGATCATTGTTCGAAATAGGTACCTGATCCCACGGATTGATGACCTTCTGGACCAACTCAAGGGGGAAAAACATTTCAGCAAGATCGACTTGAAGTCTGGGTATCACCAGGTACCAATCGAACCTTCTGATGTGTGGAAGACTGCATTCAAATCCAAGGAGGGACTTTTCGAATGGTTGGTCATGCCTTTCGGGTTGACGAATGCCCCTGCAACCTTCATGAGGCTAATGGATGACATCCTACGACCATTCACCAACTCATTTTTAGTGGTTTACTTGGATGACATTATGATCTTCATCCAGACTTGGGAAGAGCACCTCCACCATATCCGACAGGTCCTCCAAACACTGCGACAACACAAGTTGTGTGCCAATTTGGAGAAATACACTTTTGGCATAACCCAGGTTCAGTATCTGGGATACATTATTGATGAGCGGGGGGTGCATGTGGATCCAGCAAAGATCCAAGTCATTCGGGATTGGCTAGCCACAACCACCCTAATAGAGCTCTGTAGCTTTTTAGGTCTTGCCAATTTATACTGCAGGTTTGTGTTGGGATTCTCTCATATCACTTGGCCCTTCAGTCAAGTCACCAAGGGAGGAGCTAAAGCAAAATTATTTTGGTATGAATCTCAACAGAAGGTGTTCGGGGAGTTGAAACATCGCCTCTACTCTGCACCAGTGCTCACACTACCAGACTTGCAACAACCATTTGAGATCGAGACAGATGCCTCTGACTATGCTATTGGGGCAGTCCTTACTCAACATGGGCATCTAGTGGCATATCACAGTGAGACACTTTCCGACACAGTCCGGAAGTATCCCACTTATGAAAAATAAATGTATTCCATTGTGCAGGCTTGTCGACAATGGAAGCATTACATTTTGGGAAAGGAAACAGTCATCCACACAGACCACCAACCCCTGCAGTTCATACAGACACAAGGGAAGTTGCAGAACGATCGCCATCAGAAGTGGTCCACATACCTGCAACAGTTTCATTTGAACATTAAGTACAAAAAAGGCAGCACCAATAATGTTGCAGACTGCCTCAGTCGACCACCCATCATGGCGCTAACCACTGTGCTCAACTCTTGTGGGCACGAGACTTCCGATTGGCCGCTTCTCTACACAAGTGATCCAAAATTCGGCCACACATACAATACACTCTTGGAGGGTAAGCAAGTTCCCAATTTTCACCTCCAGGATGCCCTGCTTTGTCACTTGGGACACCTTTGTGTTCCTTCAAGCGAGCGTGCCAAGATGATTTGGGAGGTGCACTACAGTCGAGTCACTGGGCATTTCGGGGTCGAGAAAACCGTGGCAGTACTGCAAAAGTATTTCTATTGGCCGAACCTTCGACAAGATGTTGGGAAGTACATCAAGTCCTGCACTTCTTGTGCCATTGCCAAACCGACCATCAAGAAGCAAGGCCTCTATACTCCGCTTCCTACCCCCAGTCAACCTTGGGAATCCATCTCTATGGATTACATGTCGGGCCTTCCTTCTACTAAGCATGGCAATGACTGTGTTTTTGTGGTCGTCGACTGATTCTCGAAGATGTCCATTATGATGGCCTGCAAGAAGAATATCACAGCAGAAGCCACTGCTAAAATCTTCTTTGAACGAGTGTGGGTACACTTTGGGATCCCACAGTCTATCATCTCAGATCGGGACAGTAGGTTCCTCAGTACATTTTGGTCCAGCCTCTGGTCGATGTTGGACATCAAGCTCACCAAGTCCACAGCTTTCCATCCACAAACTGATGGCCAGACAGAGGTCGTCAACCGGATGATCGTACACATTCTGCGCATGTAAAATTCAAAGCATCCACGCACATGGGATGAGAGCCTCCCCTATGTCCAACACAGCTACAATCAGGCTCTCCATAGCTCAACTAGCCACAGCCCCTTTCAAGTGGGCTTGGGATTCCAGCCACTATGTCCCATTGACATAGTCATACCATTTGTGGCTACTCAGGAAGATTCATATCATGTCCAGTCTGAGGCGGATAAGGCAAACAAATTCATTGAGCACATTCAACACATCCGCCAACAAGTTCATGACATCTTGGACAGAGCCAATGCTAAGTACAAGCAACGACATGATCAACATCGGGTGCCACACAACTTCCAAGTGGGTGACAAAGTGTGGTTGCGTTTGCAAAAGGACCGCCTCGCTGGACCCCACCACAAGCTTCAGCCGCTTCGATATGGGTCGTACACCCTCACCAAGGCTATAGGGGAAAATGCCTTTGAGCTCAGCATTCCACCATTCCTTGGTCTGCACCCAGTGTTCAATGTGGATCGCCTTTGGTCCTACTTTCCACCTCTACTAGACACATCCAACATGGCAGAACAACTCACACCAACAGAGTTAAATCTAGACTACATGGAACAAGCCAGAATTGATCAGATCATGGATACACAGATCAAGCACACCCAAAAACAAAGGATACCGCTATATCGAGTTGTCAAAGCAGGCCAACTCCTTCACCAAGGCAAATGGCTCACCAGGGACCAAGTTCAGCAGAAGTTTCCTCATCTCATGGAGGAACTCAACGCAATGGGGACCATCGCTTCCTAAGGAGGGAGGATTGATCCTGGTGGATATCGGTGGCCACCCACCTTTTCCGACTGGCTCAAAATAGTTTTTTGGCAATTTTGGCAATTTACTATTTTTAGCAGGTTTTAACTTTCAGGGCCATTTTGAGGGCCTAAATGAAGGTTTTTTGAGATAGAGGTTCTCTATGATATCTAAAGGCATAATTGATCCCCCAAAATGAATCTCCTCGATGATACCTTTCCAACGAGCTATCACACACCTAAAACAGAGATCGTATGCAAAAGTTACGACCCCGAGAAGTTGATGTACTAACTTACCCAAACGGGGCCCACATGACTTTTGGCGCTTCATCTCCTAGGGTTAGGTTTTTGGATGTCTATGTATTTTTCCATTCTCATCTATTTTAAAAAGGCCTCTAGAGCCTCATTGTAATCATCTTCTCACGGATGCGAGTAGCAACCACATCTCTTCTCAGAGATAAGCTACCAGCGCCCTAGCTAGTTTATTTCCATTCTATCTGTAAGCATATTTCAGTCATTTGTTATTAATGAAATGAAGTCTTATTTCTGCTGCATCTCTGCGTTTATGTGTATTTCTATATTTCATTGTGTTCCTACATAAATCCAGATCATACATAGATGTACTTCATGTTGTCTTCCTTCTCCCGAAATTTGGTTGTCTAAATGGTGGTGTTCTTCTTGGTGTATTAGTCACACATGGGTTTATGGGTTCCACGCTGACATTGATATGGATAGGAGTGTTGCCTTATATTCCTTCTCTTGGACCTCTCGTCTTCCTCTCATATGTCGAGAAAAGGATTTTGGGAAAGGGATGTGTTTTCGTATTCATATTAATGGCAGTAAGTGTCACTCTTGAACATGGCACCCCCTATTCATTATTTGAAGCCGGTTTGGGAAATCCATTTGTCTCTCATTCGACTTGCTACAAGGTCATATCCTGGGTTGTCTCTGAGTCAGTGCTGCCAAGTCCTCGGTTGTGTCATTCATATGTTCAAGAGAAGTTCATTCAAACCCTATATTGAGTCGGCCATCTGCAGTTGTCCATTCTTACCATGTCGGCCTTCCCTGTGTCTGTTTCAACCTATAATCATACTCTGTTTCACCTTCAAAATCTATTACTTATTTTGTGTCATTGATGGGGGATACATCAAGGCCCTCCTGTGACAAGTCTTGTTCCGTCGACTCCAACTCCATATCTAGGGATAACATATTCTTGTTGATGTAAGCTCATCCTTCGGATGAGTCCCTCGGAGTATGTTTAACAAACACTAGGAAGGAGTGGTTCGGTCCCATTACGAGTCTTTCGATGTTTGTTTAACGAGTCCAAAGATAGAAAACTCGAGGGTATTTCATGTTTTTAGAGTCTGAAAAACACTTAAAGAGAACTCTCTTAGTTCCTTTTTCGTAAAATAGTTCGACAGGACTGAAAAAGTGATAAACTATCACCCATCGAATGTTTTGTTCAGATACTTTTATGAGCGTGAACAGAACAAGGTCGCTCGGTGATCTTTTTGTTTTTATGGAGTGTGAAAGGAGCTTAAAGGATACTCCTTAGCGTCTTTTGTTTTCGTGTTACCATGACGAGTACGAAAAGACGAGAAAAGTATACTCAATTATGTTCTCATGTATTTTCGAGCATGAGAACAAACGAAGATTGAGCTCGAGGTTTTTCTAAAAACCATAAAAAGCAGTCGTACATGTGACAAAAAAGAAAAAACATCCGTACTCCTTCGTGTGGACTTCAAAGTCGCTATATCTACAAAACATCACACTCATAGGACTATTAGGCATTAGGTTTGATGGACAAAACAATATAAAAATCAACAAAAATGGTAAAAAGTGAATAAATATGGGTAAAAAGGGATTTTACATTTTCATTGTGGTTTTCCCAAGAACTTTGCCCAAAACACCTCATTTTCCCTTGAATTTTGTTGCTTGATCGCAGGAGGCACAAGCAAGCATTTGGCGAACCATCTCTTGCAATGAGGTAAGCTCTTGATCTTCTATCTTTTCCATGGTTTAGTTTTTGTTTTTATTGGCAATTCTCAAGGTTTTGGGTTCGTTTTAGGGCCAAAACTTGCACCCGAGCATTCTCCCAGGCTAGCCATACGGGACCTGCCAGAATGCAGGATTCTCGCAAGTTGCCTTAAGGGAACCTGCGAGAATCTCGCACTGTGCTAAAGGGGCACCTACGGGGGCCGAAAAATGAAAATTCAATTTGATTTTTGCTCAATAAAAATTATGCCAAGGTTTGAAACAAGTTGTTGACCCTTCTCTTATGGTTCTTGTGCAGACATTTGACCATGATGATGCTGGAGTGGCGAGAAAGAGAACATGAAGAGGAGGATGCCATTGCCAAGAATGACCCGGGTACCGTTGTTGCCCTCCGAGACTGCAGGCTCTTGAAATTCTTTCAGATTTCGGGCATGAGGGCCCAAATCAGGTTGTTGGAGTACTTGGTTCATATGTGGGACGTGGACCAATAGTTTTTTCACGTGGGAGTCCACACATTGACCCTAGATATCAAGGATATATACTTTCTGGTAGGGTTATCATGGCATGGGTACCACCCTAGCTTGACCAGTAGCCGAGGTGGCAGACTCCCTATGAGTGAGTATTCTCGCCAGTACTGTGTTCCAGAGGAAGAAAGAAGCAAGGGCAAGGTTGTTATTTGGGGGGTCCAAGATTTGACCCTGCGAACCATCTTGTTCACTATAGCACGCATGGTCGGGAGCGCAGCTCCACACATGGCTCTCCAGAGCTACTTCCAATATGCCATAGAATGCACAAAGCCATGAGTCTTCAACTGGTCAGATGCAGTTCTCCGTAGTATGAAGAGGCAATTGACGAAATGCAGGAAGGGGGACTTGAAGCAGTTTGGGTACGGATCACTTTTGGTGTCCTTCTTTCTCGAGAGGGTCCCATTGCTAAGATTACAGGTTGAGTGGGGTTTACCGATCCCACAGGATCTGAGGATGCTGAGGTGGTGCAACCTCATGGCCCGACACGTAGCTGGGCCCATCATCAAATACAATGACTCATTCTTTGACTGGTTGCGGCCACAGATGTTGATGGTTGATGACTACGCATACACCGGTTTGGACTTCCGAGGGGATCCGGATTTATCCCTACCTGAGGATGCTTAGTGGGGTGACTTAGGTAAGAAGTACACATTTTGTTCTTTTAAATGTTTTTGTAATTTTTATCATATAAAATGTTTTTATGTTTGTCCAAGAACTGATCAAAAAAATCCATTTTTGATGACATAGATGTGGGGCCATATTGACCTCCAGGAATGTCTCCTATTCAGCGGAGAGGAGAGGTGGCTCTAGTGGCGCGATGGGATGCTGAAGACTATGAGTCAATGTAGAAAAACTTGGAGGGGTTTACTGCTGACATTATAGACATGGCTATCAGAGAGATCCCTTGGTGTTATCAGTGCCACACTGTGGGCATGTCAGAGTCTATTAACTGGCTGCTTCGTAGGGTGGCCCGAGCAATTATGTGTTATCGTGCATCACCCATGACGCTATTTTGTAGAAGCTATGAGCTTCAGATTTTGAGATTTTGGTCCTTGGACAGAAACTTTTCGTAAAAAACTTTTGATCGTTATATACATATATACGGCTTCTATCGGCTTATCTTGTGTTGTGTGATACATGTGATGTGATTGGTTTATAAATGGCCCAAATGTATGTCTAATACATAGTTAGTTAATGCATCAGTCAATGTATTTAGACATCTAGGAATGTGTTGATACTCAATATAATCAAAATAATGTACCAAGAGGCGAATTCGTAAATATACCCGTAATAAAGCAGGACTTCGAATAACATAGACATTACTTAGTTGTAGTACTACTAGCTACGAATCGAGTCATACAACCAAGTGGCAGATACCAAGCGAAATAGCATCAATCAACAATTCGATGGCGGCACTATACTCTACAATATTGTTGGTCGCACGACCAAGACACACACCTTATAAAGTGATAAGTTCATTTGTAGGGCGTAAATTGACCAAGCAGCAGAAGCAAGGTTCTGAGTACTGCGGCTAGTGCCATCATCAAAGCCAATGTAGGGTAGCGAAGACTCTGACATCTGGAAACCAAACACAACGTAACATAAGTGGTCGAGGGCATAGAATAGATAACGAAAAAGCATACTACAGTAACACACAAGAAGTATGATACAATAAAATACATGTACTCATGCATAGGTGATCTTAGGCATAGTACTTCCTTAAGTACAACCCATTTCTGGGTTCACTCAAAGGGATACTGTTGTAGTCCACTAACTCATAAGCTCCTTTCTCCAAAACTCACCTAACGATATAAGGACCTTGCCACATAGCTTCGAATTTTCCTGCTCCTAGCATATCTCGATCTTGTTCGTAAAGGACAACCAGATCACCTTCGAATAAAATGTGAGGCTTGACATGTTTGTCGTATTGGGCTTTGACGTGTTTATTCTGTGTTTCTATGACTAGGGTGGCATCGTGCCGAGTTTCATCTAATCACATGAGATACAATAGACATTCTTCTTCGGCAGAAGTGTTTGGGAGGAGTTCGACGGCTAGTTTTAGGGAGGGTATCTCACATTCAATCGGCAGGATGGCTTCTAGACCATAGACTAACCAGAATGGTGTAAACATGGTAGCAGACTTAACAGATGTCCGGTAAGCCCACAATGATGAAAACAACATCATGTGCCAACTTGTTTTGTGAATCCCTATCATTCATTGAAGCATGGTAATGAGGACTTTCTTAATTGCTTCAAATTGGTCATTGGCTTGTGGGTAATAGGGTGTTGAGTTTTCGTGGCGAAGACCCAACTTTTCAGTGAGTTTGGACATCATGAAGTTTCTAAAGAGGCTACCATGATCAGTGACGATATCCTGAGGAACACCAAAATGAGCTATGATGTGATTGAATATGAATAATGTTACGGTCTTTCCAGTGTTGTCAAATGTCGGCATCGCCTCGGACCATTTCATAAAATAATCTACGGCTACAATAATGTATCCATGCCCCCCGACCGAGTGAGGGTGACATGTCATGAAATCGATACCCCATTTCACAAAAGTACCAATGGAGACCACGGGGTGAAGAGGAGCAGGATGTGACCATATTTTATGGTTGTAGGTCTGGCAAGCGTGGCATTTTTGGATGGCAATTATACAATCGTTAAATAAAGAAGGCCAAAAATACCCTGATTGCAAGATCTTCTGGGCAGTGGTATACCTAGACATATGACCACCATAGGCTCCAAAATGACAGTCATTTAGGGATTTCTCGGCTTCATCAAACGTGAGGCAGCGTTGAAAAACTGAGTCAATCCCACGACGATAAAGAGTATCACTGAGGATAATATATTGGTGGGCTTGGTAGCGTATTCGACGACGGTTAGTACTAGAAAAATTGGGTTGGAAATTCTAGTTTTGGAGATATATGATGATGTCTCCATACCAAAGATCATCAGAACTAATCAGGAAAATGGATTCATCAGGTAATGAATCGGCTGCTACATTTTCCGTCTCAGAGTAGGGCAAGTCACATATCAACTCGGCAAATACTAAGGATTTCTTGGAATTAGCGCATTTGAATTCTAAGTCAAACTCCTGGAGTATCACGATCCATTTGGATTATTTTCCCCCTAGCAATTGACGTGTGAGAATGTGTTGCATAGGGTTGCAGTTAGAAATTACCATAGTCTTGCGGGAGAGGATATAGTGCCAGAAACATTGAATTGTTTGGACGGCTGCCAAGGCCAGTTTTTTGACATGTAAATACTTGGTTTCGGTAGGCTCAAGACTTCGACTCAAGTAATATATGACATGTTCATCATGAGAATCATCCTCCTGGATGAGAACCATAGCAATGGTGTAATCCAAGGCTGCGAGGTAGAGGAAATAATCGCGATTGTAATCAGGGGGAAGAGAAGCGGAGTACATGTCAGGGATAGTTTCAAAGCTTTGAAAGCTTTGTTGGCGATGGTATACCATACTAACTCAAACCCCATTTTGAGTAGTCGCATAAATCCAAGAGTTAGCTCGGCATAGTTCGGGATGAAATGATGAAGAAAGTTTGCTTTCCCTTGCAAACTTTGTAACTGGCGAATCAAAGAAGGAGGAGGGAGATTGAGAATCACCTCAACCTTCAAAGGATCTACCTTGATCCCTTGACATGAAACAATAAAGCCTAGAAGTCGGTCGAATTCTATGCATAAAATGCATTTGTGAGGATTCAAGCGTATATGGTAAAATCGACATCGAAGGAAAATGGCTCGGAGGTGTATTGGATGATCTACATGGCGCACGGAATGAGCGGGTAAGTCGTCGAGATATGGCTGCACTATGTTCTTGATATCATGGAAGGCGTAAGACATAGCGCACTGAAAAGTTGTGCCAACGTTTTTTAGACTGAAAGGAAGTTTTCGATAGGAAAAAGTTCCACAAGGACAAATAAAAGCGGTTTTTTGTTGGTCTGTGGGAATGATATTGATTTGATTATATCCAGAGAAACCATCCATCAGAGAGAATATTTCACTTTCAGCACAATCATTGATGATTTGGTCAACAAAGGGGGTAGGAAAGTTGTATTTAGGACATGCTTTGTTAATATCCCTATAATCAACGCACACACAGATTGTGCCTTGTTTCTTATCGATCAGGACAAGGTTGGAAACCCAGTCAATGAGAGTCACCAGGTAAATAAAGCTGGATTTGATAAGTTTCTCGACTTCAAGCTTGATAGCGGTCGCTTTACGTGGGTGGACCAGACGAAGGCATTGTCGGATGGGTTTAGCATTTGGGTATGTCTTGATCTCATGTATCACAATGTTGGGGTCAATACCTAGCATTTCTTCATAGCTCCAGGTGAAGACGTCACAAAATTGTTTGAAAAGTGACTTGTAGGTGACAATTTCGTTGAGGGAACACAAAGCTCCGATATGCACATTTCGACAATCCCAGGTTTTATGGATATGTCGAGGGGGATGGTGGGTGAGATATTACTTAAGTTCCCTTCAAAAAACACATCGTGTGTAGGCTTGGGAACGGTAGAAATGATGACAACGGTCGATGGGTCGCGATTTGTTGGTAGCTCTCAATGGTGTGTTGTTCCAGGAAGAGGATGGAATGATGATGTCCATCGTCCTAGGGGGTGTCGTCCATAACAGACATAATCATCTCATCCATGGGAAAAATGACGTGGAAAGGATCTGGAGATAAATCACCAAGAGAGGGGGTAGAAGGGGTTGTCGATTGGATGGCCTGATAGGCAAATTCAACTGGACTCAAAGGCATTTCATTGCCGTAACAAAGATGATCATCGGGGTTGGGTACTAGCCATGGGTTGTGAGATGCAGGGGTTCTGTGAATAGAGGTGGAGATCATGTTGATCAAAGCGACAGACGGATGTGGAACATCAGGTGGTGGGATGGGGAAGGTACCCATTAACGAGGAGTCTTTAAGAAGACCCACACCGACGTTCTCGTATCTGGGGGGGTTTTGCAATGAACGGTATGTTGTCGATACACGCATCCGAGTTAAAGAAGGATAATTGGTTGATGGTAATTACCTTTCCTTGATGTCGGAGACGCATGACACAAAAAATAGTCGACACAACTGCGTGCATGGAATCAATCTAGCTACGGCCAAGTAGAAGGTTGTAATCGAGAGGAGCGTCAAAGACTTCCACTTCAACTTGGACCATTTTTCCTTCTAACGTAATCAACAATGAAGGGAGGACACCATAAGGCTTAAAATCGGAACCATTAAAGGCTTTGAGTGTGTTGTAGGATTCAGTCAAAGGAGGAGAGTCGATGGCTTTCTAGTAGGTAATAGACATGACACACGTTGAGGCACCCTCATCGATAACTGTTCTACAAATGTTTTTGTCGGAGACAATAACTTGTATTTGGAATGCGAGTTGAGGGGGTAACCTTGGAATGTGATCTTCCAAGTTAAAAATTATTAAATTCGTATCCGTAGGGTCGATTCCACCAATAGATTTCAACAGTGCCTTTCGTTGTATAGGAAAAATTTGAAGGACTTCGAGGGCTGACATCGCGGACGGTGCTTGGGCCAGATCTTCAACAATACTGTAGTTCTAGGAAGCACAAGCATGAGGATTGAAAGCCAATTTCTGAACGATGCCCTTTGGAGGAGGGCGAAGAACCGTGTCGAGGCTTGGTCGTTTGAGATTAAGAGGACTGTTGGTAGGTGGAGTCATGGGAGATGGTTGGACCAAAGAAGGAGGTATAGCATAAACCTTCTCTTTAGAGGGAGAATAATCTTTGGCTCGAGTGGTAAGTGTAATGTCATTTTTCTTTGAATCTCCTGTACACATTAAGACATAGGATGTATTGGAGGTGGAAGTTTGGTCGTGAATGACCAATTGGGCTTGTTTTTTGGAAGGGAAGGGTTGTGACAATACGGCTGGAGTGGGTGGTTTCGTAGTCCCTTGAAGGAACTTAGTAACCTCGGATCGTCGTGGACAATCCTTAGTGTAGTGATCATCACCACAAATAAGACAAGAGTATCGGGGTTTGTGCTTATCCCTATCATCAACAGGTGGTGTTTTGGTTCTCTCTGCTTGTGAATTATTTTTTTCCTCCTTATTCTTACCCTTTCCCTTTCTGGATTTGTTTTTACCTACGAGGGTAGATTGAACAGCATTTACCTCAGAAGTCTTGCTGATGGGAGGGGTAGGAGACGAAGCATTTTGAACATTAGAAGAAATGGGTTTAGGTTTGTTGCTAGAGGTTTGGACGGAATGAGGTTGGGCATGGAAAGTGCCAATCACACCATCGGCTGCATGAGAAGCAACAGGAGTAGTTGAAGCGGTGGAAGTAGAAGGACGAGGCACATCAGGGAGTAAGTCATAAAGAGTACCCATTTGTGAGTAAACGAGATCATGGTATTGAGCACGACTAATGGCCTGTTCTTCCATGACAAATCCACCCATGGCGATGTCATGACCGATGTCATTCATGAACGATTTCATGAACCACTCTGCCAACAACTGATCAGGAAGTTCGAGTTTGATGAGATGTCTTCTCCATCGCCACTCATGAATGTGATCGGAGATATGAGTGGCTTTGGTTTGTTTGAAAGAACTCAAAATCTCGTTCCCTGTTTCATAGTGGATCGGTAACTGGTAGTGGGTGAGGAAATCCATAGAGAGGGTGTTGAAGTCAGCGAAGAAACCTCATGGTAATTCTATATACCTTTTTGTGGCAGAAACCGTGAGGGTTCGCTAAAAAAGGCGTAAACAAATAGAGTCATCCATAAAGGAGTTGGATTAGCACCAAAGGTGAAAAGTCATTACATGATTGTTTGGGTCCTCTCCCGGTTTTCCATCGAATTTAGGGATTTCAGATGGTAGTTTGGCCGGTATGGTGGGCCATTGGGGAGAGTGACAGATCGGATCATTTAAAATCCTCGAAAGATCCAGGAGGTCCAAGGTGGCTAGGAAAGGTAACTGTCTATTCACATGCAGGTACTGGTGACTTTGGGGAGGGAGTCCCGTTGGCAAACCAGTGGGACCATAAGCAGTCTGCATATAATGCAAAGATCCAGGAAGATTCGGTGGTTGTTGTAGAGGCAAGTAACTCATAGGGTTGTACCCTTGAATGGGGGCATGGGGTTGAGCATTCAAGCCCCAAATAGGATTAGACGTACCTGGATAGGGTTGGTCTGTACCAGGGGGTATGACGGAGCTAGTCGAAGGTTGTTTCCCCCCAGTCAAGTGAGGGTTATGTTGTATAAGATGATTCCAATATTGGGCCAAAGATAGAGGTATGTTTTGTCCATAGGGTGGGGTCAGTGGGGGTTGCCCTCCGATCGGGGGTTGTGTCCCAATTGGGATTTTTCCTGCAAGGGGGGGGTTGAGTTGGGCCTCCTTGGTGAAATTGTCCACCGACAGGAATCTGGTAATTTGGTGTGAATGATAGAATGGTGCCACTAGGATCAATGCCTCCGATAGAGGATGGAAAAGGTCCTCTGAAAGGGGGTGGCGAAAGTGTTGGAATGAAACCAGGAGGATGGTGCCCAGAAGGAGTGGAACTGCTAGGAGTCCCGGAGGAGATTTGCGCAGGAGAGGGAATAGAGGCATTCAACGCATGGTATCTAGGTGGAAGTGTCGGGGTGACTCTGGGCGAAAGGAATGTGCCAATGGAGGCTTGGCTAGCCACGGTAATCCCGATGTGAAGACTCATAGTATCTGTATAATGGACCATTTGTAAAGGTAGAGTCAAGATGTGGTCAGCTCATGGAGCTTCTATACCAAGAAAATAATAAGCAGTAGTAAAAGGTATTGCATCTAGATCAGATGTTTTGGGTAGCTTAGGTGAGACAGTGATATTAACGCCTTCTCCTGAGCCAAAAAGATCTCGTCTAAAAATGCCAATAGTCCAAAAAGGATCTTGACCCTCAGGTCCTAGGAAAGGTCCAGTTGGTGATCCAGAAGACTGAACAACCAAGTCTCTGGAAGAATTCACTCACATAATGTGTCTCTCGGAGTCAAGATGAAGTCGAAAGTCCTCTCAAGAATTAGTAATTTGGAACTGTTCTAGAGAGTCAGTTCTTTCCACTTCTGGAGTGGCAACGTCTTGGACTTCACTCTATTGAGGAGAGCCCTCTGGTAAGTTGGTAGGCAAGGGTTGACAACCTTCCAGATTTTCTGGGGGTAAGCCTTGAATTCTATGTGAACGACGTGGAGGGTCAATTGTGATCGAGTTAAAAACTTACGAAGGAAATTCTATGGTCAACTTGGGTAAACAAACATCATGCGCTAGTAAAAATCTAGGAAGAAAAACCAAACAAACAAGACCTTCTAATTCTAGAGTTACTAGTTGGTGATGAAATCCAATGTCACAATGATGAGACAAGAAGGGGCTAGGAGAGGGTGGAAAAGTTACGTTGACGACCTGCTTAATGGACTTACACCCTAGTGCAAGCTCCCACACATAATCGTGGGTATACCCTCCAAGGAGACCAAGTGAGTTTGGCCAACATCGATTCCAAGTACCGTGAAGACTTGCCCCTTCACAATCACCTTGTGTAGACCCTAATAAGATAGGCCACTAAGGTTACCACCAACAACAATAAATCCTGGGGGAACAGTCGACAGTCTGATCCACACGCAAGGGTAGGGTATCTAGCCCAAAATCAGCTTGAGAGGCTTCCACTCATTATTGTGGGTATACCTTCAAGTGACCCCCGTAATACGTGCAATCTCTACACCGATATCAACAAAGTAGGGTGAGTAACCTTGTCAATCTCAATGCGACCTCGGGTTTGACCCTTATGTGAGAAGGGCTTCTTAAGACAAAATGCTGCAAATGGAATTTGACACTCCTTACCACAAGATGTTATTGTGTGTTTTGTGCTTTTGAGAGTGTATCTCACTGCCTATTCCAAAGCTCTAGCCTAGCTAATGTTGGTGTAATAGAGTCCTAGAAAAGAGTTACTAGTTAAATTTTAAAAATTGCGCAATATTATTAAAGGCTGTTGTTACTCAAAGGAGACGGAAATAAAACCAATGTTGTGTGAGACTCTGACCCAACAATGCATAGATAGGAATGAATGATACCAATTTTTTGTTCAATGAATCCTATTTACAAGAGGGAAAGAGGATTTTTCTAGAACAACTTGAACTACGATATATGATCTTCTTTGAAATGAAACATCAACGAATCATGAATAATGCAAATTCTCTATTCGTTCTATTTCAACAATTGAATGCCAATATTTTCGAAATAAGAAATTTCTTAAAAAGAAAAATGTTTTTTAATTTTCAGTAGAAACCACACAACAGTGGTGGAACTAAGAAAAACCAACAACTAATGAAAAGCAGTATACAACAAAAACCCAGACCAATCTTTCAATGAAGACAAAAATAACAAGCAGACAAGACTAGTCTCTTCAAATGCATGTGGGCAACAATTTCCCAAGTAATGAGCAATTGAGAAAGACAATTAATCCCAACTTTTAAACCAATCACCGGCTCCCAACCAAACAAGCAGTCGTATTTCAAAACCAGAGATTATATCCTTGTTAAGAAAAGGTCAAGAGGTAATAGTTGAGAAAAAATAAACAAGAAGAGCTATCGATTTTCGAAGACTAGTCATTCACAAAATCCGAAGTCAAGAAACAATCAATCGCTGGCCAAAGAAGTTCTTTTCAGACACACATACAAATATGGGCATCTAAGGATACAAAAAACCTTAATCMAAAAAATTTGCAAATGGGTTTGCAGGCTAGCAGTGGTGTACAGTGCGAGAATGAAGGATTCTTGCAAGGTGGTCACAAGCAGAGTGCGAGAGGTTCACACTTGACTGAACAGCAGGGTGCGAACTCTAGTGGTTCTTGTAGGCTATAGAAGGGTGCAGTACGAGAAGGCCTGAAACTAAGCAAAATTTGGAAAAAGGAAAAAGTTTTTGAAGGAACTTCTGGACCCAGGGAGTCTATCAGGGTCTCCTCAAGACTCAGAGATTGATGGAAATGAAGAATGGTAAGTTAAGAGAAAATGGCCAAGGAAAAAGCACTAAAAATGGGTTGCATCCCTAGTGGAGTCACCAATTTTGTTATCGGACTAATCGGTAGGTGCGGACACTAATAGATCTCCCTAGATCCACCTAGATCTAGAACAAAACAGCACAGGACACAACTCTTTCCCTAAGTTATAATCATTGAACCTACCAATAGGAAGGAATACGTGACATACCTTTATATCGCTTCCTTAGGTCTCTGTTGTTCCCGCTTCACTCCGGTGCTCTTGTGAAGTCAATTCCAAGAAAACACAAACCAACCAAAGTGAAGATAGCAAAATATATTCAACGTCAACTTATGCATATGATCAAGGAATTACACAATAAAGTAAGAGTGAATTTATGGGAAAGGGACATGTCGTTGTATCACATTAATTGAAAGTAGAAGATACAACCTGATTGCCTTGATGTTGCAAGCCTCCTTTCAGTGACTCTTGGTTCCAACACACACAATTGCTCTGTACTAGCATGAAGAAGATCCAATTTCTCTTGATAGACCAAATAGAGTCTTCAAGCTTCTGTCCAAGCAGGGTTCTTCACACAATTCTTTCACCAATTCTTCATTCAATCTTGCTTAACCTTTTCCATGAGAAACCTTTCAATATATAGGAGAAGGAGAGATGATTACATGGATGAAGATGATCCCATCAAATCTGAGAAGTCAGTAGAATGACAACCATGCGAATGCCAACTCATTTTCTAGAAGATTCCCTTCTAGAACCCTCAAGACCTCTTCTCTTTTCCAAGCTTAAAAACAGGTTTGCACCCTGTGTATAGAGCAGACTGCGAGAATTTTGCACCCTAAGTGTGGGTGGCCTGTGAGAATGATGGATTGTCGCACCCTAGGCCATAGGCAACCTGCGAACTCATATTAAAAATATGTTTTTGGAAGGAGACAAAAGCCATGTTTTCTCAGGAAAAAAGTCCATGTTGGGAGCCTGAATACATCACTGTTGAGACATCACCAAAGTGACCAAAATAATGTGTAACAACTTCCCTTGAACAATAACTATTGATTATTTCTCATATATTGTGCATGGTGTATTGTGGTGTATTGGTGTAACTCGTATACTATTGTTCATTTATCATTGGATATAGTTGAATGGTTTAAGTATAAGTTGAAAAAGGTTTTCAATTGTATTTGATACTGATTCACCCCCCTCTCAGTATCAATAATTGGTAACAGAGCAGGTTACCTTCAGTATAGTTTAACCACTGGAAGGAAGATCCTAAGAAGAAATGGAAGACAAAATTCCAAATGGGATTCCACCATTTGATGGAAGCAATTTTGAATACTGGAGTAATAGAATGGAAACTTACTTGAAAGCTCTTGGGGCAGATGTTTGGTTCTCAGTTGCTTCAGGATACAATGCTTTGAAGAAACCAAAGACTATAGCTCATAAGGAAGCAAAAAGGAACAACAAATTGGCAATAGATACCATCCTAGATGGATTGACAGATTCAGTGAAATCCAAGGTGGGATCATGTGCATCATCAAAAGAGCTTTGGGACAAGCTACAAGACCTTTATGTAAGGGAAGACGTGGAAGAAGAAAAAGAAATTCAAGCAAATTACAACATCTTAGATTTCAAAGAAGAAAATAGAGGTCAATTATTTTTCTTTAATTGTGAAGGAGTAGGTCATGTTGAATTTGAATGTCCTCATCCAAGGATTGAAAGAAATGACACTGAAGAAGAAAATTCGAATTAAGAAGAAGAAAATCATGAAGAAAAAATTATTCAACAAGAAGATGAGAATCTTAAAAAATTGGAGCATGTTGAGATTGAAAATAGCAAGCTCAAAGACACGCAAAGAAAACTAAGAAGTGAATTGGGTAGTTGTGAAAAGACAGTTGTAATCTTGACGAAACAATTAGAAGACTTTGAGAAACTAAGAGAAGAAACCATTTCCTTGAAAACTCTACTCGAAGAAGAAAGAAGAATAGGAGAAGTAAGGAATGTCCAAATGAAGAAGAAAGAAGAAGATTGTGAGAAACTTGAACAAGAAGTTGTTTCATTGAGGAAGAGATTAAAAAACTCTCAAGTGCCAAAAGACTTAACACATCTTGGATGCATGGGTGAAACTTCATACAAAGAAGATGCAAATACCAACAAGAAGGTTGAAGAAAGAGTTACATATACAGTTGATGAGAAGTGAACTAGGATACCAGAAAGAAGGAATGATTACAAAAGAGATGAATATCCAAGAAGACCTCCTACCTTCAAGAATCAAAGAAGATTCAATCAGTATGAAGGAAATTACAAAAGAATAGATCATGAACCCAGATGGACTACATCACAAAGAAGCCCACTTACTCCAAGGTATCAAAATTTCTTTCTTGATCATTATTATACTTCCAAAATTTTTGGACATAAGGCAATTAATTGCAAAATCAATGAAAGGAACACATACACAAGAAACATGAATGGTGTAAATAGAAGATATGGAAATAATCATGGATTTGCCAATAGAAGTTATAATTCATTTTCCCCATTGATGGACAAAAATATTGCATGCTACAAATGTAATTATCTTGGTCACAAAGCACGAGATTGCAGATATATGAATGAAGATGTCCCTATGACAACCACAGTATGGAGAAGGAAAGAGATTCCAAACAATGAAGATTGTCGAATAGCATTGACCGCTGAAGAATGTAAAGAAGAATATGAATGGTACATAGACAGTGGATGTTCTTCACACATGATCGGGGATCAAGACAAATTCATCATCTTGAAGAGAAAGGGTGGCAATGCTGCATTTGGAGATGACTCATCTGTCAAAATACTTGGAGAAGGTGTAGTAAATCTTGGAAGAAAAAATGTAAAAGAAAATAATGTTCTATTGGTTGAAGACTTGAATCATAATCTACTCAGTGTTAGTAAAATGTGTTATCAAGGATACACTCTTACGTTTGATTCCTGAAAATGTAAAATCAGAGAAAATAAGTCAAGAAGATTGGTTGCAATTGCAACAAGAAGACCGAACAACATATACATCCTAGACATGAAGAAGAGAGAGAAGACAAAAGCCACACAAAAGGATTCTAAGGATGAAAAAGTCCCAAAGACCAAAAATAAGGATGAAGTATTATTGAGTGCCACATGTTCAGGGGGAGCATCCCCAAAGAATAGAGTTACATTTTTCCATTAAACTCAGGGGGATCATCCCTAACCTTTACCATTGATGTCAAAGGGTGAGATAAATTGGTATCATGATGATAGGGGGAGCATGAGTGTTGCCATCAATGACAAAGGGGGAGATTGTTGGAATATTGGTTGTTGTCATTGATGTCAACCCTAGTCATGGGTTTTGGACCGCAATATTGAAAAAGGTATTTGGACATGAAGGACAATGCACATGCATATACAACACCCATGAATGGATAGTATACATCATTTTGTTTCCGGTGGTATGTGGAACGTCACGTGGATCCTCATGGTTGAGGAGAAATGAATTTTTGAAGATGACAAAGTGAATTGAAGGAAGTACATGTAGGCCCTGAAGATAATTAAAGAAAAGAATTACAAAATAAGAAAGTGTCAGGTCGGCCCTAATGTTAAAATGAAGTGACATAAATGGTATAAATAAACATCATTATACATTCATTTTTATACAAGTCGAATTTCAAAGGAAATAAGAAGTAAAGAAGGTCGGATTTCAAGGGAGGATGAAGTCTTTTGGTGATGTGTTCTAAGGTATGTTATTTTCAGGTCATCTTACCATTTTTTCTATAACTTTTTTCCTAGAACGATTCATATGGTGAAATATCTATGGTATTGAGAATACATATCAAGGTACCTCTAGTAAAATGTTTATCTCTTGATTCACTATAATTATGGAGATACACTCTTTGGAAGATAGGGTTTGTGACCAGTCCTGAAGCTAGTCAATAAACAAGTGTTCCGGGTAAAACAGTCATAACTTCTTCATAGAGAATCTAACTAATGTGGGGAAAATTTCATTGGAAATATTATGGAATTTAGTTTCTTTTATGTGAGTTTCAGAATTGGATGTTAAATATTGAGCGCAAGCCATTATGTACAAGTTCGGTCTCCTAAATAGACTAGAATTGAATAACGTCTACCATTCTTTCTATAACTTATTTTTGGAGAGGATTCAAGGAGTGAAACTTGGAGGAGTTTCAGAGAATACATTGAGTAATACTACCTACAGGATCAGAGTACTCCAAGAATTGAAGAATTGTAGAAATTGAAGAAGTGTCGAGAAGCATTATCAGGTTCTATGTGATGATTGGTTGATGGTGATGATTTAATGTAAAGTTTTATTATCTCTCATATATTATTGGGTGGAAGGAAGGGGAAAGGATGGAGAGTTCAACTCTCTCTTGATATTGTAGGATTGTATCTTCCTCTTGGACGTTTATCCCTCCCTTTACATTTGGAAGCTGTAGCTACCTTTGGAAGTCATTACTTCCCTTGAACAATAACTATTGATTATTTCTCATATATTGTGCATGGTGTAATGTGGTGTATTGGTGTAACTCTTATACTATTGTTCATTGCTCATTGGATATAGTTGAATGGTTTAAGTAGAAGTTGAAAAAGGTTTTAAATTGTACTTGATACTAATTCACCCCCCTCTCAGTATCAACAAATGCATGGCCATGTATTACACTAAAGAGAAGGGTGAAACTAATATAAAACCAAGCCCTTAGACCCAAGGCTATTTGATCTTCCTATAATGGAATATCCCTAGGTTGGAATGTCAATTCACTTGTTTTCTTTTCTTTTGTTATTTTTTTGATTTGTGAGATTATAAGAGTTTTTTCTTGTCTATGTGCTAGGGGTAGAAAAAGAAAGGGGTATTAAAAATGCCATGAAAAAAATGGATACCTAGATATCTAGTAAAAATAATGGGTCTTTTTATTGGAATGTAGATGTATTGGAAGGGGGGTTCAACAAAATAATTTTGGGGGGTATTTTTCAATATCTAGTGAAATTAGGGGTATTCTTTAATATCCATTGAATGAACATGCTATGCCATAGGTTCACTTAGTGAAGCCCTTGTGGGACTCTAATGAAAAGAGAATTGGTGTAGCAAGGAGCCTATGGTTGGGTGAAATGGTCTTCATCTACAGATAGTTGGTGGACAATTTCCAAAAAAATAAGAGTTCATCAATGTACCTATGAATTGTGCTAAATTAACGTTATTTATGTTATGGATTTTATTACTTTCTAGTTTGTTTAGTTGTGTTTGTATGTGTAAGCCTATAATTACAATTTATGGTGTCGTTCTTACTGAATGATTAATTATTCTTGCATAATTCTACATTATCATGCCTGCATGTGTTAATTAATTAATAGTAGGACAATGAGGAAAGGTATCAAAGAAACAAATTTGGAGTGAAATTAGTGATTTCAAGAAGTACCCCATATCCTCAAAGTGCAGAAAGAATATTGGGTACATTACAATGGTTGTGAGATGATGAATGAAACAATAATTCTTAGAGGCCCTTGTTGGAAGCAGGCCAAAGTGGAAAGAAAGGCTATTTTGGGAAGGAAGGCATGCACGAGGAAAGCGACAGTTGGAAGGAAGAGAAGCACACACGCATGCATGGAAGACCTAATGACGTTAGGGTGAGGGTTTTTGTAATACATTGTAATGGTCGATGAACTAGAAATGTATAAAGATAGATATCTAGGTCTCATAGAGAGATCTAGAGAGAGAGGAGCTAGAGGCAAATATAGAGGGTCTTGAGGAGGAGTCATGTTTTGATATCTAGTTGTAATATTTTGCGATACAACCTAATTTTGTAATTTGTTGAGCTAGAAAGGAGTAAAGAGGGTAGATCTTGAGGGTTAGATCACAGGTTGAGGATCCTGGTGTGATCTAGTCCACCTCATAATAGATCTTGACCCAACTGAGAGTAGGTGTAAAGCACGTGGCGCTGTAGTTTTGCAACTGCCATAATAAAATATCTTAAGAGAAAAATATTTGTGGACGTAGCCCAGGAGGGGGTGACCCACAGTAAAACTTGTG
>JASDQU010735720.1:139671-183223 GCA_032191745.1 Picea mariana | reverse complement strand
TTTGGCGAAGAACAGAGAAGAAACCAGCAGCTGAAGTACGATGGATAGGGGACACCAACGGAACACTTGAATAAGTGCAGAGCATTGTGGAAAATGACACCCCCAGAGGAATGGCCTCATCATTTCATACATACCTTAAAAGGCATACCAGCAAACTGGTATACAGATCAGTAACTACGGAGAGGAACTTCGAGCTGTACAATACTACAACAAAATTTTACAGTCACTTTCTCATTTGAGCATGAGAACCCCAACATAGATTCAGCACTTAAGAAGATAAGAGGGGTGATATTCATTAAGGAACCAGAAGTCGAACTCATAACATAAGAACAACAACAAAACAAACAGACAGTAAAATAATTTTTGTTGTGCTACCATGTGAAGGAAGAAGCACCCGATAAAGACAATCCGCGCAATATTTAGATCAAGGAAGTAGAGGGTGAAAGAGAAGTGGAAGGTCCACCTATAGAATCAAAAGTAATTGTTGTGTCGATCAAGGTGAAGAAATTCAACATTGGGACAGTTGAGAATCCCAAAATGGCCATCATTGGAGGCTACCGGGTGAGAAAACAGTAGAAAGCATAATAGAGTTACTGCGTGAGTACAATGACCTATTCTCCACAACATTTACATAAATGAAGGGCATAGCAGGAGAGATAGGAGAAATGAACATACCACTCAGATCTAAAGCAAGACCAATCAGACAACGACCATACGGACAAAACCCAATATATAAGCAAAAAGTTAAAGCTGAGATCGATAGAATGCTCGAAGCAGGAATCATAGAACCTGTGGAAGAATCAGAATGGATAATCTTGATGGTAGTTCGGGAGAAAAAACAAGGTAGGATAATAATATGCGTCGACTTGAGGAAGTTGAATGATGCATGCCTACATGACCCGTTCCATACACCGTTCACAGATGAAGTGTTGGATAACATAGGAGAACATGAATTTTTCTCATTCACTGATGGATTCTTAGGCTACAACCAGATCAAGATAGCACAGGAAGACAGATACAAGACCACGTTTTCTACAGAATGGGGATCCTACCAGTACACAGTCATGTTGCTTGGACTAAAGAATGCACCAACAATATTTTCCGGAGTAGTCATCGCTGCATTTAAGGATTTTATCCACTAGTTTATAGAGGTATACTTGGACGATTGGACAATCTATAGTTTGTTGAAAGACCATGTAGAGGTATTGCGATTGATGTTAGAAAGATGCAGGCAGTGCCAGATATCATTAAACATCAATAAATGTATCTTTGAAACATCATTTGGGATATTATTGGGCCATATAGTATGCAAACAAGGCTTACTAGTAGATCCTGCAAAGATTGCAGTAATTGTTAACTTGCCACCACCAAAAACAGTCTATCAACTAAGAGTAACATTGGGACACACAAGATACTACAAAAATTTTATCAAAGGATGCGTGCAGATTATCGCGCCAATGGAGAAATTGTTAAGGAAAGATACAAAGTTTCTATGGAATGAAGATTGTCAACATGGTGTAGATACGCTGAAACAAAAAATGGTCACCACGCCAATACTAGTATTTCCAGACTGGGAGAAGACATTCCACGTACATGTAGATGCTTCAACCATAACACTTGGAGCTATTTTGGCACACCAGGAATAAGAGATTTGGATCATCTTATAGCATTCGCGATCATAAAACTATCAGAATCAAAGAATAATTATAATACTACATAGAGGGAAGGCCTTGCTATGGTCTACGCACTGCAGAATTTTAGACATTACTTACTGGGAAAACATTTTAAGATGTTTACAAATCACTCGTCCCTTAAATACCTAGTCAACAAGTCAGTGTTGGGGGGGAGAATATGTCGATGGTTACTATTGTTTAAAGAGTTTGATTTTGAAGTAATATTCAAGCCAATAAAGTTGAATGTAGGACCTGACCACCTATCAAGGGTCACGAACGGAGAAGAACCTACAAATTTAGAGGACAACTTTCTGGATGCACAGTTATTTTCAGTCCATATCGTCGATGAATACTTTATAGATGTCATCCAATACTTGAGTACATTTACTGCACCATAGGAATGTAACACCACACAGAAGAAAAACTTGGTAGTCTAGGATGCAAACTATCAGCTGATTGCAGGACACTTATACAAAATGGGTGCAGATAGCATCTTGCAAAGGTATGTGCTAAAACATGAAAGACTAAGGGTTTTAGCAAAATCCCGCGAGGGAATAACAAGAGGAAATTATGTAGGAAAATATACTGTGCAGAAGGTATTGTGCGCAAGACTATGGTGGTCGACCATTCATAGAGACTCGAAAGAGTACTGCCAGAGATGAGGTGTCTATCAGAGGGTTGGTAAACCCAATAGAAGGGAAGAGATTCCATTGCAATCACAGGTAACGTTGCAGGTATTTGAAAAATGGGCAATAGACTTTGTGGGACCAATTAACCCATTAGCAAAGTGGATGAGAGAAAGTTACATTATCTCCATGACATAATACCTGACAAGATGGGTGAAAGAAGTACCAGTTAAATATTGCAGCAAAAAAATAGCAGCACACTTTCTATTTCAACAAGTAATCACTAGATTTGGTTGCCCAAGAATTTTGATGAGTGACCAAGGCACTCACTTCATTAACAACACTATTAAGGATTTGACTGAAGAATTTGAAGTCCATCATCAAAAGAGCACTCCATATCATCCACATGCAAATGGAATAGTCAAATCATTTAACAAAATCCTTGAGAATGCACTGACGAAGATCTGTAATGTCAACAGGGATGATTGGGACCTAAAAATACCAACACTATTGTGGGCATACAGGACCACATGCAAGAAGTTGATAGGACACATGCCATTTAGATTGGTATACGACCAAGAAGCAGTGGTACCATTAGAATTTATGGTACCCAGTCTGTGCGTAGCTATAATTACACACATGACAAAACAAGGCGCAGTACAGAACATGATGAATCAATTGATAATCATGGAGGAAGATAGGATCCTAGCAGGGTTCCACCAACAAGTTCAGAAAGCAAGGGACAAAGTGTGGCATGACAGACATATCAAGAAGAAAACTTTCAAGGAAGGAGACTTAGTATTGATATATGGCAGCAAATCCATTCATCATCAAGGGAAACTCAGAATGCACTGGTTAGGACCGTACAAAGTAAAAAACTATCACAGATGGGGAAAGTGTATAGTAGAAGGACTTAGGAGGCACAGAACTCAGAGGTGTGATCAGTGGGAGCCGAATGAAGTTGTACAAGGACAGTCGATCACCCACAACTTGAAAGTCACTGTGCAATTTAAAAGAAAAGAAAAAAAATAGGATATCAAATGGTACCAACAAAGGTACAGTGCATTGAAAGGAGAAGGAGCATGCACACTTAGTAATATGAACCCGACGAATACAAGGCCATCGGTCAGTTCAAAATGAAAACAAGTGGGGAAGGAGAAGACAACAAAATAAGTGTTAAGTGGTGTAGCCAAGCGGAATTGAATGTTGGAAACAATTGATGGGATGCCTCATTAATCGCGCCAACTGGAGATGGTGACAGAGAGTAATGGCAAGTACGAAGGAACCAGAGATTCATTGAATCCATAATAAAGGTAACTTCTTTGATAATCTTCACATGATGCCCATACAAAGAAAGGACGCGGGAGTAAAAAGATTATTATGAAATTGAAAGGGGCAGAAAGCGATAGAGAATACGAAGCACAGAGAGAAATTTACAAAGGTTGCAGAGGCTATTGAGCTTGGCGGACAATCAACTTTTACCACCATGGAAACAGAAAAACAAGCAAAACCGAGCCAAACTTCTAGACAATCCAAAGTTAGGACCAAAGCACAAACACAATCATAGGAAAGTGAACAGCAGCCGCCAGAAGTCGTCAATGTGGATGAAATCCCATCATTGGATACAACACCAGGAAGCCCGACACTCTTCGTAGAGGAAACCCAATAGAAAACACCTGTGGGCATGGACATTGATAGGCCAGAAGAGGGACAAGGCCGACAGAATGAGGACACAGGTAGCCAAGTGCAACCAGAAAACCCTATAGAAGCCCCAAGATTCAATGGGACAACTTCAAATCAGGAAGAAGTGGCCAAGCCACTTGAATCACAAAAAACCATTTCGGAACACCCACAGGAGGGAGCAGTGGAAGATGTCATGATCTGGCTGGAACAGTATGCCAAAGAATGACCAATGGAGGTTGGAACCTTGAGTCAGCCACCACCACGAAAGGACAAGCAGACATTACCTAGGTCACCACGCAGACAACCTGCCGCAACAATTGTTTTGCCACGCATACCAAAAGAGGTACATGTAAAAGCAGATTTGTTAAGATGTGTAGAAAAACTGAAATACTCAAACCATGAGGTAACAGACACAAACAAGTTCCTGAAGTTCGCAAAGCATGTCTACCTACAAACTGTGGGTCTAGATCCCTTTAGGGAACCCATTCATCAACCAGTCTAGTGGGCAACAAGACTGGCTAAAACAAGGATTTTAGGTCTGTTGGAACTACCACACTTTGGTAGAGGATAGTATGAAAATAGTTGCGTCAAGAAATTGATTGTGGTCACACATGGCGGAGATTTGTGTTTGGACAAGCTCATCTCAATAGAAGTAGAGATCATTCCGCACATCACAAGGTTTCCATCATGGGGCATGGATGCCACAAAATTTCTCGAGGAAAAAAAAAAGGAGAAAGAACTCGCTGAGGAGATGAAAAATAAATATGGCACTAAAAGGGGGACGCGCAGAATCATTATCAAATGGATCAGTGACATTGCGACAAAAATGGCCGCAAAAATCATGGCTTGCAAGCTGCTCAAAAAATTCTGCAAGGAGGAAGTCGTGGCTGGGGTTGTCGTAGCTGCAGCACAGTGTGGCAAGGGCACCACAATCAGTTGGGCCCCTTATCTTTTGAATATGTTTCTAGATGGCTACAAGGATACGCAGGATCTGGGGACATAATTTCATTATTCATGGTTGATCATGCTAATAACCATTATGGGATGGAAGGAATCGAACTATGTATTTTTCGCCACCAAACCCAAACCCAATCATGGAGTGAGATACTTATCACTTGGCACCGCTTCAGACACCAGGAACAGAAATATGAACGTAGCTATATTCGAAGGATATCTTTGTGATCTATAAGAGACCATCGCCAACCTTTGGACAATAACACCGCATTTTGTTGCATACTATCAAGGCATATCTAACTTCAAGGCCACTCAACATGCGATGTGGATCTAGGAGCGGAAGGACCCCAACAAGAAATGGCTACAATTGTGTTATTGCATCATGGAGGGGGACATAGAAATGGCCATCAAGGATTAGGAAGATAATTGGAGGATTCCAGTCCTCACTTGAGACATACCTATAGGGGCAGAGGAGGAGGAGGCAAGGCAGGAACATCCACATGATGAGGAGGCAGGGCAGGAATAGACACAGCCCCAAGAAGTCATAGTGCCCAAGAAACCAAGGACAGGCTAGACTAAACCAAAGTAGAAGAAAGGGGGGACATCCAAGACAAGAGTCTAGACGGGGAAGAATAATAATATAGAGGTGCCCCAAGTACAGTAGAAACAGGATGAGGCAGCACATGGGACTACACCAAGTCATAATCCACAAGATTCAGGCATCAATAAGTGACCAACTACTCAGACGGGGGGTGCGCGCAAGAAGATGAAGGCACATAGAACACCTCCCGAATACACGATCATAGATGATGATGTATAAATGGTGGCCCAAATGGTCCAGGATCGCACATTCAAGGATTTTGAGAATGATGTGCGAAATAGGGACAGAATTGAAGAAGAGATGGCAGGCATGCGACAACTCCTCAAGCAAATTAGGGAAGCGCAGGCAGCTGGTAGCATCATAGAAACAGGCTTGTCAGCATCACAGACATGAGGAGAACCTGAAGCAAGCGAGCAAGATATAGTCCAGACAATACCATAGCCGAGTGTGATGTTTCACGTTACACCCAGCATGCTGCGCATGGACGAGATCGTGGGGAAGACACCCATAAATAACTTGGCTCAATTGTAGTTGGTATTACCACAGATACCAACCAAGGCCCTATATAAATGCAGGTTAACATTACGCAGGAGGTACAGTCTCGTGCATGCACAGATATAGCTGAATTGCAGAAGGTAAAGGATAAGCGGGACGAGCTGTAATTGGTATTTGACTAGGCTAAGCTTGAGACCACAGAGGAAAGGGAACGTGTGAAGGGACTGGAGAAGAAAGTGGTTGGAGCTTATGAGAAGATTCCAAAGACCACGGAGAGGGTCGAACTCATAGAAACATAGAATATTGATCAGATTGCACAAACAATTGACCAATATCAACAGGAGATCGAGAATATTCACAAGAAGCTCACACCTACCAGTCCATCGGAGGTCAGGGAGAAAAGGAAGTAGGAGGAAACAAATATGATACAGGAGATAGAACGACAGGTTTTCACAGCGGATGACTTGTTCGACAAAGTAACACAGATTTGGACGAAGTTGGAAGAGGATCGGTAGGTCCAACAGTGGGACCAAGAAGAAGAAAGGATAAGTGCAGGTATCCAAGACCTCAAGCAGAGGAAGAAGACAATGTCCATCACGGATTGTGTGAAAGGGGTGCAAGATATGAAGAGACTACAAGCAGAACTCACCACTGCACAAACACAGAAAAAGGAGTGCCAGGCTCAAATGGAACCGCACCAAGGGCCAATAGAAGAGATCATTGCATAGGCAGAGGAAGCCAAGACATATATGGCACTGACCCGGGTAGAATGTGCAAGGTTGATCAACAACGAGATTCCAGTATAGACATTGGATGCACTCAAGGAGAAGACCGTGCAGGCTCAAATGCAAGAAACAAAGCTTAGGGAGAAGTTCCAGGTGATCACCAGGGAGATCAACAAAGCACACAAAGGTTAGGTGGATCGGGATGAGCCAATGTTAGTGTTGGGGCAAGCCAAAGCAGAAAGAAAGGCTATTTTGGGAAGGAAGGCATGCACAAGGAAATCGACAACTTGAAGGAAGAGCAGCATGCACGCATGCATGGAAGACCTAACGAAGTTAGGGTTAGGGTTTTTGCAATACATTGTAATGGTTGATGAGCTAGAAACATATAAAGATAGATATATAGGTCTCATAGAGAGAGATAGAGAGAGAGAAGGAGCTAGAGGCGGATATAGAGGGTCTTGAGGAGGAGTCATGTTTTGATAGCTAGTTGTAATATTTTGCGATACGACCTAATTTTGTAAGATGCTGAGTTGGAAAGGAGTAAGGAGGGTAGATCTTGAGGGTTAGATCGCAGGATGAGGAGCCTGGTGTGATCTAGTCCACCTCATAATAGATATCAACCCGACTAAGAGGAGGTGTAAAGTGCACAGTGCTGTAGTTTTGGAACTGCCATAATAAAAGCGCTTAAGAGCCAGATCTTTGTGGACGTAGCCGAGGAGGGGGTGAACCACGGTAAAACCTGTGTTGTGTGATTGAATGCATGTGTTTCCTTATTGTTTTAAGTAGTTGTTGATATGCTAAATGAATGAGTTGATTATATTCTGTGCATAATCGTGAATGATAGTTTATTGCGTTAATAAGTTAAATAGGACTCTCAGTGCACACTTCTCAAATCTCCACTCAATCATGGAGTGCAAACACTTGAGTATCGTAGTCACCCATTAGACCTATCTCGGGTGAGACTGTGCAGTGCACTCTGTGTGTTGTGTTTCCTTCTGGTTTACCAAGAGGGCCGATAGTTTTAGAGGCTTTGTTGGAACCCCGATAAACATGAACCCTGAGTGAAGCATATTGAAGATATAAATGTAGACGTATAAACTATAACCAACAACCCTATTAAATAATTTATTGCAATTGTGTCATGTATGCATGGAATATATGTATGTGTAAATATATTCTAGTGAATACACTAATAGGAAATTGTGTAACTAGCATAACACCCATGCCCTTAAGAAAAATGGAACATTTTCTTTCCAAGCTTAATAAAATATCTATAGTGGAGCAAAACATAGAAAAAAACATGGTAAGGGTTCGCATACAAGTTATCAATATTTCCAACCCAAAATTTTTCCAATAAATAAAATGGGAAATTGAACATCCATCAAATTGGAACAAAAGCTATTAATGCTTATGTTGGTAAAGCACATAAATTCAAACAAAATACAGATCCCAATATTGTTCATTGCTATAATATACACATGGGACCAATTATTTCCAACCTATATATCATCATTGAATTCCACCCAAAAGTTAATAAAGGACACATTGAGATTATAAACACGTTGTATATCTAATGAATATTTTCATTTCCAACACCAAGTAATGGAAATTGGCTAGAAAATGGTTCAACTTGCATTTTGAGATCAAAAATTCCTTTTTTTTTTTTGGAAATTGTTTGAATCAATAAATTCTATAAAATATTTTAATTTTTTACTTTTCACATAGCCCATAGCCCATATCCCTCATCACTATCTATACCTCTTTGTATATAATATACAAAACCTTAATAAAGTCATTCTCAAGAATCCCATGGGTGGTTAAGGTATGAGTCCCTATGAGGTTGCCACTAGGAACCATAACACTTTTATCTCTTGAAAATGTGGCATTTGAAGATAGTCTATATCATCCCAAATAGGAAGGAATAGAATTTCCTTCCCTACATCTAAACATACAAAGTGAAAATTCATGCAACCTAGTACAACATTATTGTTTAGTGTGATAGAAGCAACATTTCAAACGTTCTTTAGTGTTGCACCATATATTTCATGTCCAAGATCATTATGATCTACCATGTTGTTTTCATCCAACATACAAATTGATCGACAAGTAGGTTGTTTACCCTATCATATGAATAAATTATCCTTACCAAGGGCCTCAAATCAACTGGAACTAGGTGATTGGCGTTGCCATCAAAAACCAAATTGAAAATCAAATCCAATAGTCTCTTTGCAAGGGCTTGACAATTTTCTATGACTTGCTAAAACTATTTTACCTTTGATTATAAAAAAATAACATTTCACATAACAATTCACATGCATCCATGTTATAGAAGCTTGGAATTTTGAGAGTGCTATACCTATATTTGACAGGCCTTGAACTCTACATTTTCATATTTATTTTAACAAACAACTAGCCTTCCCTGTGAAATTTTGGTGAAACCTACATAGAGAACCTAACTAGTAGAAGTTCACACAAATCTGGCAAAAGAAACACACGCGTGCACACACACACACACATAATTGTATTAAAAATTATTCCACGCTATTTCCACACTCAAAGAGTGAGTAATTTACAACAGATATAAGCTACATGAGTAACCAATGCACCATAGTATTGATCTTAGAGAGATATGGACACTCACTAATAGACTTTTGAGTCAACTTCCACCTAGTCCTAGTTAATTGGCCATGCAGTCATCGGTTAACTAGCTAATCATGCAAATGGATTGGAGAGAAACTGAGACTCATTCATGTGCATGTGTAGTGATCTCCTAGTCTCATGCATGTGATATGCACCCTCCTAGTGATAATATCTAGGTAAACATGCATGACTCTACTCCACTAGTTTAATTGAAGTGTAACTAAGTCAAGACCAAGTAGTCTAACTAAGGTGTAGGTGTAACAAGACAAAAGAGGATGTAGCACCCTATTTTAGTGGAGAATATTTTCATCTAGGAAAATATTCTCATCTATGGATGATGCCCTCAACATTATACTAGTAAACTTAGGAAAAAGTGGGTATGAGTGTGAAATATCTCTAACACTACTAGGGTGTAAAATAAGAATGGGTCCTGGAAATAAGCCATTTTAGTTACCCATTTTACAATGCATCTAATGAATGAAAATTGGAAAAAAGACGAAATAAGGAAAACCTCATGGGAAAAACCTCCCTCAAAGTACAATGTTGAAAAAGAAGAAGGACCACTGCTAGGAAACTATGTCATTCACTCGACGAAGACCTGGAAACTTTGCAAGATTATGATCAGTTAATATTTTGTTGAATAGTATATGTATGTATGAATTTGATGAAGTAGATGCACTAGTGAGATGTTTGTATATATCCACTTTCTCTTATTGGAAGGAAGAAGATCCAAATCCCCTTCATTCATGGTAGTTTTCCAAGATGGATTCCCTTCAGTCTTTGCATAGGAATGAGGTTTAGATGTGTAACATCCCAGTTGTAACCCTTATAAACTATAATGTATTGTGTAAATATGACTTAGGCTGGTGAGCCGATAAAGTTGAAAAGGGGCCAGAGTGCCTCGGAAATGTAACACTTCCTATACATTAATAAAATACACCGCTGGCTATAAGACCGACAAGGACAAAATAGATAGGGGGCTATGATTCCACGAGAGAGGGGGATTGAGGGGCTAAGTCTTCTTATTATTATTTTATTTACCCATAATTGATTTTATGGAGAAGAGGGGGTTACATGAGCTTCTTGGAAGGGAGGCCATGTGGCTCTTGTCTTCATGTAATTATTTGAACATCCCTTGGGGGTTGTTTTGGGGTCGTTCTTCCCTTGATTTGTCCTCTTCTCACCAGTTCACTTGTTCTTCTTCCTCTTAACTCACTATTTCTAGTTTTTTTTCTCTTGGGCTAAGCATGGAAACAAATGGCAGGAAGAGGAGAGCCATCGTTGAATGGCTGTAATGATTTACTGATCATTCCCGGAGGGAATGGATGCCTATGTGCATGAACTTGATGGAAGTTTGAATGGAACTGTCCACAACTGAGAGTCCTTGGAATTTCCAGTAGGGAGATTTCCTGACCAGTAGCATTGGAGCCCTGGAGAGAAATGGAACAGCCTCAGGGACTGCATGGCAGAGAAAGGTGTTCATTTCTTGGGGTTTTGCAGGATGAGGGGGGAAGAGAGCTGGAAATTAGGATTTTTGTGAGGTTGGGAAACCTGAGAGCTACTTATCCAACTAATGTGTATTTGGACTTGGCCTAGGACCTGTCCTTGTGGATTCATAGCCCTGGATCGAGGGTGACCTGCTATTGAGAGTAAATGAATAGCAGCGTCTATGGTTGGGAGGAACGTCCTTGGTCTGCAGCCAGTTGGTGAACGTTTACTTGTAAAGATAAGTGTTCTCTATATTTTCTATTTAATGTATTCCACTGTGTATTTAATTATCTCTGAGATATGTATTCTAATGTGCGTGTCTGCTAGTTATTTGTTGTGCATGGCATGTTGTTATCTCTTTAATTTTGTGACATGGATCTTGTCTTATGCATGTGGTGTGCATGCTTCTAACATTGTTGAGAAGTCCTTTGTTTTCGAATTAGAGATCATAGAATTGAGTCTTGGGACTGCAACATGCCTAGCTTGCAGGTGGTTGGGTGTGTTTCAACCTGTTTAAGGTAACATAGCCTGGCCTCTGGGTGGTCGGGTATGTTACAAATTGGCATCAGAGCTTCTGGTTGAAACCGGGTGTGTCGGGTCCATTGATCATAGTCTCGTGGTTGAGATCAAATTCTGACCGTGAATTTGAAAAGCTCAGGAGGAATGGCATTGCAAAATCTATGCAGGAGTTAGATCGTCAGAGATCAGTTGTAAGGGGTTCGAAGGATCATGACTGTCCCCCTTCGAATTCGGGAGCGATCACCACTGTAGGATCAGGATAGATCCAGGATCATTAGATTGGAGGATAGGTGAACAGGGGTCGTTCTATGTAAATGAAGAAAGGGTTAAGGTCACAACCATCAGATCGCATGGGAGAGAGAGATCAACAGACATGAGGCATTGTGGGGAACCAAGTTGCATGGGAGATAATTTCCCAAGGCGGTCTCGCAATCCAAACCATGGTTTGACCAAGGGGTTATGTGTCAACATCAGGAGAATTGAAAGGTGAAAAGCAGGTTACTCCAAATCATCAATGCGTGCCCCCACAAATTGAAATGCATGCAATGATGTGACATGTTAGTACTCAAGTGACGAACCTCCGAACAACAGAAGTAGTTGGGGACCGTCGATCTGTAGGAGGAAACGCGTCAATTGATCGTGTGGTCTGGGTGAAAGCACTTCGAGAAAAGATGAGAAAAGAGAAGTTGAGAATTGAGATTTTCGAACCTCGGAGATTCGAAGTGAATCGTAGCCATCCGATCCAGGAAGACATGAGGCAGAAATATGCACACTTCGGGGAAAAGTGAAGGTTGAGAGTTGAGTTCTTTGAAGTCTGAAGACCTGAAGAAATCATAGTCATATATTCGTGGGAAACACACATCAGTAGATCGCAAGCTTCGGAGAAAAACATTTTGGAAAAAAGTTGAAGTTTGAGTTTTTCGAAGTCTGAAGGCCCGAAGGAATTGTAGTCGTTGATCCTTGCAGCGGTAACTTCCGAAGTCCCAAAGTCTGGGGTTAATATGGGTCATCTGATAAGGGAGACACATCGCGGCAGTTTTTCCAGTTTGGGAGAATTGGAAGTGTGTTAGCATGGAAACTCCCGAAATCCCGAAGCCCAAAGAGCCGAAGTGGTGGGGCAAGATGACGTCACTAGGAGGTGATGTGGACCCTAGAATTTCYGAAGTGACGTGGCTTGTGGACATCACCAAGGATGACATGGACACATGGGATGTGCACCACGTGTCAGTAAGTTTTGAGCATGTGAATGATTGAAATGTTAGATAGGACGTGACACGTGTCACCCRCCTGATTGGACCACGTGTCCACTTACATTATTTCACTACGTGGCGACGGATCATGGACTGCGGAGAAATTTCTCCGAGAGTTTTCAGTTGAGAGTTGAAACTCCCAAATCCTAGAGATTCAGAGACCCGAAGTAAATGTCGATTGTCAGATCGTCCAAAGTAGAACTGAACCGTTAGATCAGTAGATCATGTGGCGTGAAGCTATGGATTTCGGGTAAGGACCCGAAGTAAACATCGATTGTCGGATTATCCGAAGTAGACCTGAACCGTCAGATCAGGAGAACAGGTGGCGTGAAGCTATTGATTCCAGATAAGTACCCAAAGTAAACGTCGATCATCGGATCATCCAAAGTAATTCCCCACCATTCGATTCAAAAGGACGTGTGGCAGAATCCTGTGTATCTCAAGGGAAGTAAAGTTTGAGATTTGAGAATTCCAAATTCCGAAGTCCAAAATTCCAAAACGACCACAACCGTTGATCTAGGAGAGGTAAATCTGATCTGTTGGTTCCCAAGAGGTAGATATCGGTCATCCATTTAGAAGCATCGTCAAGATCGTGATTTCAACGGTCACCTTGCATTGCGGGGATGGGAGGTGCTCGAGATTTACGAAGTCAAGGGTGGGCCACAATCGAGACCACGGTTTTGGCAAAAGGACATGTGGTGGCTTGAGGTGAATTGCGGGGCGAAAATTAGTTTGGTTCCAAACCACCTTTGAGCGTGGTCATAATCATGTGTTTGTGTGAGGTCACCTCCTAAGGTCACATCTAAGGAGGGGCCAAGAGAAAACGGAGCTAGCGCCAACTCTAAGATTTTTCGTAAGGGCGAAGGAGGCGGGGGCCATCGAACCTGTGCTTGAAAGATGGAAGGGCCTGTGTTTAGATACAGAATGAAACCATCAAGGTTTCGGAGAGCCAACTCAGCTCGGGATTGAAGACCCTTGACCAGGAGGTCGCGCAGCCTTAGGAGAAGGGGGTTTGCATTAAGAAACAAAGGGAAAAGAAGAGGCAATGCTCAAATCAATAAGCCTATGCTTTTGCGCATATGGTCATATGTAAATGGTTTGAAGGAAGTGCCTCATAAAGATTTAATTCGACAAAGAGTTAACACTAGAATAATACAGAGAATTGATAAAGGGTCAAAATATGATATGTTTGTGAAATGAGAACACAATAGAAGCTTGAGTACGATATAATGAGTTGATCGATGTCTTTGATCAACTCATGAAGACAAAAGAACCGACACACAGTCATGATTAAAAAAGAGTTAATTCATATAAAAAGGAAAAATGATATTAATTAAAGAATAATATTATCACTTAAATGAAAAGGTACCTGTAAATTTAATTGACAATTTGTGTATGATATGTATAGCTCTAACAAGATGGTTTCTTGCAGGTTTATTAGGATTAGAGGTATAACCAGATCAATTCAAGAATAGGATCATATGTTAGGGTCATGGAGGCATGACTTTGCTTACAAAAGTTGGATGAGGTACTACAAAAGAAAGTATCCTCACATGGGACATGAAGCTAGCAGGTGAATACTGTCATTAATGGGCATAGAAAGGAAAAGTAAGGCTCCATAGCCTTGAAGGTAGAGATGTGTAGACAGTTGAAAGATTGATGTGGAAGGAAACAAATAGCTTAAGAGGTGGTGTGTGAATAATCTCTATGTGTCAAGCATAGGATTTCCAGGGAAGGATTTGTTAGATATGACTTATTTACTATCTAAAAGCTTAAATCAAAGTTCATAGTGGAAGCAAGATGCCAATGCAAAGGAATTGGAATTCTCTCTCACTCCAAAAGTGGCACTGAATGAAAATGGATTTTCATTGGGGAATGGTACTAAGTGGGAAAGAATGGCCAGGTGGAACGTAGATGGAAAAGTGTTCAGACCCAGGGAACCATAGTGCAGATGAGAAGAATGGGAGTAGAAAAGGCATCAAGGATCTAAAGGAATTCAAGGACAACCACCTACAACAGAAATAGATAAATAAATAAGTGAATTGAAATGGAAATGCACTAGAGTGCATGAAGCATACAATGAAGTTAAATTGCATATGCATTAGTAGGCATGCTAACAATAAATGCTCGATGCATATAGATGTGTAATTTTGCATATGTACATGCTTGGATATGCATATAACATGTTGGTGAACTTAGAATGGTTTGTTATTATGAAATAATGTTTGAGCATGACTAAGGATGGATTATGTATTCAGGAAAAATGATATAGCAGGGTTAAATATGTGGATGTTGTTGTTGCTTATAATTTCCATTGAGGTGAAGACCCATGAGGATGGCAAGAATGGTGATCAAAATGATGAAGGGGGAAGTCTGTGAGCTTCTACAAATATCAATTGGTCAGACAACAACAAGTAGGTTGGTAACAACCAGGCAGGTATGCATTTAGTTTTCGTTGATGCATACATGTTGAAGGGGATCGAGGTAAGGATTCCCTCAGTTAATTTTCATTATTTAAATTGATATGTAATGGCCGAAGGCCCAAAGTGTGTAAGTGTTGTTGATGCTAGAATGCACTTAGATAAAATGTCAGTTGCATATTATGTTATAATTGGTTATGGGATCATAACCAGGTAATTCAAAAGACATACTCCTTATATAACAATAAATATACATAGAGCTAGTCATGTGTGAGACCATAATATGGTTGGATATGGAAGGGCTATAGCGCTATGTGAGTGCTCGATAGTATCTACTATATATATGATGTTTGGATTGCAATCTATTTGCCAACACTGAAGAGAACTTAAGGATTATATTATTGGTGTTGTGTTTGGGTGGAAAAGGAAGTTAACCAAATAGTTAGGCAAGCAGTAGAAAGTGTGTGGATGATGTGTTGAATCGTTGGCCAGACCTTCCAACTCATCATGGTGGAATACATGACATAGTTATGTGGTATTATGTAGTGAATGCATGGATGCATTTTGCATATGTGACCATGGGTATTGGCACATTGATTGTTATCTTATTAACTATTGCATTATGAAAAGTCTGTGTGACTGATAATACATGTGTATGTAACGATGAGTTCATTCCAATTGTTAGTTGGATTACTATAAGTAATTGAATTATAGTTGTAAACAATTCTTAGAGAACTTTGTGATTTTGTTTTGAATCATTGCCATGAAAATATATATCTTGTACATGAGATATTGACAATTTGTTTGGTTGAGGAATGTTGAAATTGCAGGAGGAAAGGGGTTTGGGATATGGCAGTGTTGTAAGCCCATAAAGAAGACCAATGCCTATTGTTGCAAGAGTCAAATTGCTATGAGCAGAAGCTCATGTCTAGAAGTTTTATTTTTCCTATATAAAACAGATTTGGGAATTATGATTTGATAATTACTAATGAATTTTTTTTGCCGAATGTAAATTGAAAAAAAAGCAAGTAGAATGGTCTTGGATATGGCAGGGATGTAATCCCATAAGAAAGACTGATATCTATAGCTGCAGAGCCAACCATTATGAGCAAAAAGATCATTTTTGGAAAATTTCATTTTCCTGTATAAAACAAATTTGACATTTATGTTTGAAATGGTTATAATGATATCTCATGATGACTGTATGTGTATAATACAGATGAGATGTTGGATATGCAAGCTAGAAAGCATGGAAAAGGCTATTGTTGTGACATGAGAACCGTGTGTCCCTAGAAAACTTCTTGTGCAAGAGAACTTTGGTCATGCAAGATGGATCGCCTGAGGGACTCCATAGCAGAAAAGGGGATGCATGAGCCTGGGCATGGAAAGTGAGTGACCACAAGGAAGAGGAGACTTTGATAGCTCTTGATTGGGGTCATGCACACAATGGGTACGTCAAGTAAAACAGTGAGCCAAGTTAACGAGACAACCATGTGGATGCAAATCCATGAACCACACAAACAAGTATTGTATTGGATTATGAAAATTTACTCTTACAATATGAGAAAGAATGAGAATTTTATGCAAAAAATTTGAACTGACATGCTCACTAATTTGAAATATTGTAGGAAAACGATGAATGTTGAATATATAGAAAAGTATCATACTATGTGAGAAAAGAAGGTGATGTTGGAGCAACTAAATGACAAAGGCATGGAAGGAAGAAAGTCCAATGGACTTACTACAACTAGAGTTCTGGAACCCACAACTCTGAAACTTCTAGGCCAAGTGCACTGAATCTGCGGAGAAGTGGAACAACCTAAGGGACTACATGGCAGAGAAAGGGGTTCATTTCTTGGGGTTGTATAGGGATGAGAGGGAAGGAGAGTTTGTTGGTTGGAACTACTACCAGAAATATAAATTCTGAAGATCATCATACATGTTTTGGGTCGGAATGCCTATGCATTCATGTTTTAGGCCAAAGTGCCTATGTATATAAGATTGGGCTGGATTGCATGTGTGAATTAAGTCCAGAGGGCCTAGAATTGTAATGTTAATAACATTGGAATGGTTTTGTGCACTGAGGATAGTGCCAAAATAAGGGGGGGGGGATGTAACATCTCGGTTCTAACCCTTATAAACTATAATTTATTATGTAAATATGACTTAGGCTGGTGAGCCGATAAAGTTGAAAAGGGGCCAGAGTTCCTAGGAAATGTAACACTTCCTATACATTAATAAAATACACCACTGGCTACAAGACCAAAAAGGAAAAAATAGATAGGGGGCTATGATTCCACGAGAGAGGGGGCTTGAGGGGCTAAGTCTTGTTATTATTATTTTATTTACCCATAATTGATTTTATGGAGAAGAGGCAGTTACATGAGCTTCTTGGGAGGTAGGCCATGTGGCTCTTGTCTTCATGTAATTATTTAAACATCCCTTGGGGGTTGTTTTGGGGCCGTTCTTCCCTTGGTTCGTCCTCTTCTCACTGGTTCACTTGTTCTTCTTCCTCTTCACTCACTACTGCTAGTTCGTGTGCTCTTGGGTTGAGCATGGAAACGAATGGCAGGAAGAGGAGATCCATCGTTGAATGGTTGTAATGATTTACTAATCATTCCTAGAGGGAATGGATTCCTGTGTGCATGAACTTGATCGTAGTTCAGATGGAACTTTCCACAGCTAAGAGTCCTTGGAATTTTTAGTAGGGAGATTTCTTGACCAGTAGCACTAGAGCCCTGGAGAGAAATGGAACAGCCTCAGGGACTACATGAAAGAGAAAGGTGTTCATTTCTTGGGGTTTTGCAGGTTGAGGGGGAAAGAGAGATATAAATTAGGATTGTTGTGAGGTTGGGAAACCTAAGAGCTAGTTAGCCAACTACTATGTATTTAGACTTGGCCTAGGACCCATCCTTGTGGATTCATAACCCTAGCTCGAGGGTGACCTACTGTTGAGAGTAAATGAACAACAATGTCTATGGTTGGGAGGAACGTCCTTGGTCTGCAGCCAGTTGGTGAACGTTTACTTGTAAAGATAAGTGCTCTCTGTGTTTTTGTTTAATGTATTCTGCTGCATATTTAATTATCTCTAAGATATGTATTCTAATGTGCATGTCTGCTAGTTATTTGATGTGCATGGCATGTTGTTTATCTCTTTTATGCTGTGACATGGATCTTGTCTTATGCATGTGGTGTGCATGCTTCTAACATTGTTGAGAAGTCCTTTGTTTTCGAATTAGAGATTAGAGAACTGAGTCTTGGGACTGCAACATGCCTAGCCTACGGGTGGTTGGGTGTGTTGCAGCATGTTTAAGGTAACGTAGCCTGGCCTCTAGGTGGTTGGGTATGTTACTAGATGCCAGAACTATGTATGGATGAATGGGAATTATTGTTTATGCGGTTTTGAGCATGTGTGGATATCCCTCAAATTGGGATGTCATCCTTCTAGGATTGGCAGGATCATCTACAAGATAATTGGATGTCAATAGGATGGACTATGCCCATTTGGGTCTTTGATCTGGATCATCATTTGCATGCTCAAGATATTATGAATCTGATTTGGAAATCAAATCTAAAATCTTATCTAATTGGAAGGAGACATCATCTTGAATGTCTAGAACAAGAGGATGTATAGAAGTCTTTGCACGTGTGTTAGCGATATTTCTTGTAGANNNGGGGGGGGTCAAAACATAAAGAATGGGTTAAAACCCACTTGTCCTAAGTTCGAGGTGCTAATGCACCCATGTTTAAACTAAAACCAAGTATGGACGACAAGGATCGTGGCGCCCAGATCAACGGTGCAGGTGCGATTCCGAACCCCCCTACCTTTCTACCTTTAAGCGGGGGGGGGTCCGGAATCCAGGGCGCACCTCTCCAACGGACCAGATCAGTGCACCCGGATCAACGGCGAGGAGAGCCATTCCGGACCCCCCCTGCCCTTCTACCTTTAAGCGGAGGGGGGGGGTCCGGAATTGGAGGCGCAACTTTCAGATGGCCGAGATCTTAGTGCCCGGATCAACGGCGCTTGTGCAACCTCATCATTCCCAGCTGCTCTGTGTTTAGCCAGCGTGGACCCTTCTCCCTCCATATCATCTTCCAGATCCACCTTTCTCCTGCTGCCGTGTGTCATCCATCCACCTCCCCTCTTTGGTCCACGTGGTCCTCTTTCAGTCTCATCATCCACTCACCACCTGCCATGTGTCCCTTTCCCTCCACGTCAGATGCCCCCTAAAATGTTTCCATCACATCTATTCTTCTACCTCCTTCGCTGATCACATTTTTCCATGTGTCCCCCCTGTAACCTCTCTCGCCCCCCCATCACTTTGTTCCCGTGCCCCACCTTCCGCGCTGGCCTCCACGCCTATTCTTTAGGCCAGTCAGTTACTCCAGGTGGCAACGCGGGAGGCTCTCCACGTCCCAAAGGTGCCGAGTTGGTCGGGTCGGCCTCAGTCCCGATGAAGCAGTTATTGAAGTGGTTGGTGGTGGTTAGACATCTCCTCCGCCATAATGGGAAAGCACGGCAATGAATTAAAGGCACGTCGATTCGTTGTTGGAACTGTCAAAGAGTTAGATTGCGTCTGACATAAGTTGCACGATCTTGCAGATGTTGACTATCAGAAGCCATGCAGACGCAAAGATTTCAATGCAGTGTCTCGATTCTGCTGTTGTTGTTTTTGAGTATATGAAGGCGTTTTCACCGTTTTTGTATCTATCGATGGTTGAGCTGAGCTCCTGGGTGTAAATCATTAATGAATCACTGATACTCTGGTTATATATGAACTCTTGAGACTTCTTGCCTGATGAATGTCGGTTTCTCTTACATCTTTGTTACACTGTGTTAGAATCGCTCGGAATTGGATGATCCAGTCGAGCTATAGTTGTTATAGGATGATGTTGGATAGGATCACTATAGCAGTTATGATGTTTCTAGTCAGTTCTTGTGATTTTCCCAGTGCTGAGTGATTTGGAATTGGAGGATCCAGTCAAGTCCTCCTCAGTTTCTTGAGACCCTGAACCAAGCTGAGCTTGCATTTAGTGTCTTTCTTCTGCAGATAGTCGTAAGCCTGTTGCCCAAAGCTGTTTGTTCATTTTCCTCACCAAGTCTTCCACCTACTCACCCTTTTATCAACCCACTGGCTGAAGTTAGATCAAGACCTCCTTTGTCATTTATGTACCATACTCAGGCCCCGAGTTATAGTGATATCTCCTCGAGTTTTCCTCCATTTGATCACCTCTTTAAAACAAATCATGACATTAATCTGATGGGTGTCAGGCTCTGCTCCTGCAAGCAATCCAGGAGTGACTTCTGACGCTAACATTTCTGGAACCGTTGCCGGGGACGAAGTTGAATATTTTCCCCAGATTCGAACAACAAAGATCAACTGATTCTGAAGGTGCATTGGATATCAGAACTTGAAGATTGCTACTGTGCACCTGGCGACTCCATTGTGACGACTCCGCTGGGGAGAACCTGCTCTATCAATTGTGGCTTCGAGAGGAAGACACATGAGGTCTAATCCACACTTGCCTTTAGCTACACCAGGAGCTGACTCAGAAGCAGCGCGTAGAAAGGGAAAGAGATCTTCAAAAGAATCTTCCACCACCGAAACAGGTAATACGCCATCCCCTTCTATGAAAACTCCATTTTCTTGTGCTCAGCTTCCTAGTCGTCCTTCCTCTGAGGTTTCCCATTTTCTGAACTTCGGGAGTGTTCCTGCTGAGTTTTCTCCTCCTGGTTTGGTATCAGAAGGAGAGATCCTTGTCACTCCCTCCTCCCTGGAAGTTGTGCCTCGACACAGACCGCAACCCTCTGAAGGTTTCACCACCCCTCCTTTTATTACTACTTTTGTACAGGGAGAAGTGTCTGCATACTCAAGTCCCTTGGCTCTCTCTCTGTTTTCTCCGTTGTCTCCTCCGAGAACCTCTGTTCCGACATCCCCAGTCCACACTCCTTATCCTTCGAGTTCTCCTCTACATAATACCCCTATGGCTGGTGCTAATCTCCCTCTTAATAGAATGGATTCCATTGTTGCTGCTAGATATGCTCCTTTAATCCTACCGCATCCTATGAATCCCCTCCCTGTTGGAGATTATTTGAAATATATGCCCAAGTTCACGGGAGAAGGGGATATAACTATCGAAGAGCACCTAGCGGATTTTTACAGTTATGCAAACAACTTGAATATTGAGAACGAAGACGTCTAGATGAGAGTCTTTGTCTAGAGCCTGGATGGAAAGCCAAGGAAATGGTTCAGAGGGTTGGCCCCTGGGTCTATCACTGGTATTGAAGCCTTGGATAACGTTTTCATGAGGCAGTGGGGAGATAGAAAAGATTTCATGTATCATATGACAGAGTTTGGGTCTCTGAGGAAAATGGAAGGAGAGTCTGTCTCTGACTTCTCCAAAAGATTTAATAAGATGTACAATAAGATCCCTGTAGAGATAAAGCCCTCAGAAGTCTCTGCTCAGATTTCCTATGCTGGTGCATTTGACCTTGATTTCTGTCTTTTATTGAGAGAAAGAAGAGCTACCTCTTTAGCTCAAATGCAAGACACTGCTATAGAAGTGGAATCCAATATATTGGCAGCTGACAAACTGAGGAGCAAAGCTGACACAGATAGAAGAAAGGAAAAATCGGAAGCCTCAACTTCCGGCCCATCACTGCCCCACCCTCAAGTAAATGAGCTGACCCGAGTTATGAACCTCCTTAAAGAAGAGGTGGAAAGTAAGCAAATGTATAAGGGCCCTCAGAACACCAAAAATAAAGGGGGTTTCAGGAGGCCAAACAATATTACTCCCCCGACTATGCACAGAGAGAGAGGAAGAGATAGAGACAACCAAAGGATTCAGGCCCCCTTCCAGAACAATTTTGTGGCCGATGAAGAAGAAGGGGAAGCAGACGAGCCTGAGCCTAAAATCCACAGTTTATAGGTCACTCCCCCTTTCCCTCATCTAACCCAATCAGCATATGAAGAGTCTCTCATGGATAGTCAGCTGAACGAATTGAGCAAAGGAGACAAAGCTAGCGGTGGTCGAGGCAGGTACAACTTGAGGTCTGACAAAAGGGCAGCAGCACCTGACGTTCCTGAGCCATCCACTAGAGCAGAGAGGCCTGCTAATGAGATAGCAGATGCTCATAGAGGTAAGAAGGCCCAACCCCTCTCTCCCATTGTCCAAAATCATGTTCCTGAAATTAAAGAAATTCCAAGGCTTACATCTTCTTTCAGTTTCGAACATGAGCTTCAAAAAATCAGAATTCCTGTGCCCCTCACCGAGTTAATTAAGCATGGGGAATTCAAAAAACGCTTCTCTAAGTTGCTGAAATCTGAAGCCTCATACCCTCTCACGGACTCCATAAACCTCCAAGATGAAAGGCCTGCAGTTGTCCTAGGTCCCATGGTATAAGACATAGATGATTCATCCCCTCCTTTCTACACATCCCTGAACATACATGACAAAGTACTGCATAATTGCCTTATGGATTCAGGGGCCTCTCACAACCTCATGCCCAAAGCCGTCATGGAAGATTTAGGACTGGAAGTCACTAGAGATTATCACGACCTCTATTCTTTTGACTCCAGGAGGGCTCAGTGTTTGGGAGTCATCAAGGACCTGGTAGTTTCCCTGTTTCAGCTGCCCATGAAAAGTATGGTCATGGATATTGTGGTGGCTGATGTTCACCCTAAGTTTGGCATGTTGTTGTCAAGATATTGGATAAAAATACTGGGGGGAACCTTACAGATGGACCTCACATATGCCACTATCCCAGTGTTTGGGGGGGAGCATAGGAGATTATACAAAGAAGCCCAGCTGGCCTACATAATTAGTGATGAAGCCAACCCCACCAATCATCCCATCTATGCTTTGGACACTGATTTAGGCTCCAGTTTGCTACAGCTCACCCACACCCCTGAGCCTCCTTTACAGATCAGAAAGCAGCCCATTCTTAATCAGGAGACTCCCCCTCCATCCACCTCTATTTGGAAGATGTTCTTTGATGGAGCTTCCTCCAGTATAGGTGCAGGTGTCGGGGTGGTATTTATATCACCCTGTCGAGAGACCATATCTCTGTCATACAAGTTGGAATTCGAAATCACCAACAACATGGCAGAGTATGAAGCTCTAGTTCTGGGGTTAAGAGCTGCAAAGGAGATGGGAATTAAGGAGATGACCATGTTTGGAGATGCAGAGTTGATCGTTCAGCAGGTCAAAAACATCTATCAGACTAAGAATCCTCAGCTCAGAAGTTACAGAAATGAGGTATGGGACCTAGTTGATAATTTCTTCCTGGCTTTTAATATCTCTTATATTCCGAGGGAGGAAAATGCTTCAGCCGACTTTTTAGCTGTCACAGCTAGCTTGCTCGAAGTTCCTTCACCGCCTGGGGTCAGATCCGATGTTGAAACAAAATACAAACCCTCTGTACCGGACAATGTCAAGCATTGGAAGGTATTTGAAGATGATTTAGAGATTGAAAAGTTTCTTCAATCAATTGATGACTTTTCGGCATTGCACATAGATGAGGACCCTGACACAAAAGATGACCATCACCCTGAGGAGTTTCTGAATAAAATTGTTGATCGCCAGATCATTCAACTACCGAGCAATTACATCCCGAGAGGACTAGTTCCATTAGAAATACTGTTCGATGGAAATGATGTGGCAATAAAGGGTAAAGTCTCAGGAAATGATGATGACACAACTAAGTTCAACATAGGCACACCAGAGGAGCCCAAGTTTGTCAAGTTGTCAAGGAGTTTGACCGAGGAGCAGAGAGCCGGATATACTAAGTTGTTGAAGGAGTTTGCTGATGTGTTTGCATGGACCTACAAAGATCTCAAGACATATGACACATCAATCATTGAGCACAAGATCCCACTAAAAGAGGAGGCTAATCCATTTAAGCAGAAGCTGAGACAGATAAATCTCGTGTTGCTACCTGTCATGGAGAGAGAGGTAAAAAAAATGTTGGATGCCCAGATCATTGTCCCCTTGAGATATTCTGAGTGGGTGGCCAATTTGGTCCTGGTGAGAAAGAAGAGTGGGGAAATAAGACTCTGCGTCGATTTCAGGAACCTGAACAGAAGCTCCAGGAAGGAMAATTATCCCCTGCCCAACATGGAACACATTTTGCAGAGGGTAACTGGCGCCTCTAGAATATCCATGATTGATGGTTTCTCTGGATATAATCAGATATCAKTCATGCCTGAGGACAGGGAAAAAACAGCCTTCACCACCCCTTGGGGGACATTCATGTATGCCAAAATTCCTTTTGGGCTGATGAACGTAGGAGCAACATTTCAGTGAGCCATGGACATAGCCTTCATCGGGGAGAAGGACCAGTTTGTGGTGATATATCTGGATGACATCACAGTCTTCTCTAAGACTGATAAAGAGCACTACTGCCACTTAAAGAGAGTTTTCCTGAAGTGCCGAAGGTATGGCCTATCTTTAAACCCCAAGAAATCATTGTTTGCTATGAAAGAGGGGAAGCTATTAGGTCATATAGTGTCAGCAGAAGGAGTAAGGATTGACCCGAGAAGGGTAGAGGCACTTCAGACCCTGTCACTACCCAGGTCCAAGAAGGAAGTTCAGGCCTTTTTGGGGAAGATCAACTTTCTGAGGAGATTCATCTCGAACTTTGCCGAGCTAGTGAAACACATCACAGCCATGCTCATAAAGGGCCATGAAGTGAAATGGACAGCTGAATCTAGGGAATCTTTTGCCCAAATAAAGAGAGCATTGACTGAAGCACCTGTGCTAATCAGTCCCGATTATTCTAAAGATTTCCTGATTTTCTCATTTGCTTCCGATGACTCAGTAGAAGCAGTCTTATTGCAGAGAAGTCAGGGCTTGCATCAAATGCCAAAAGTTCTCGGGTAAGCAGCAACTCAAACCTCTACCATTAAAACATGTGGTAGTTGCAGCACCCTTTCAGCAGTGGGGATTGGATTTCATTGGAGAGATTCATCCTCCCTCAAGTGGCCAACATAGATGGATCCTCACTGCAACCGATTATTTCACCAAGTGGATAGAGGCTGTCCCCACCAGGAGCACTTCTCAAAAAGCAATCATCAGCCTCTTGGAAGACATCATGGCCAGATTTGGCTGCCCAAGAAGGATTGTCACTGACAATGCTGACCCCTTCAGGTCTGAGCCTTTGGTCAAGTTTTGTGAACAATTTGGGATTTCGCTGGTTCATTCTACTCCGTACTATCCTCAAGGGAATGGACTAGCAAAGTCCTCCAATAAAAGCCTAATCAAGCTTATCAAAAGGCTACTGGAGGACAATAAGAGGGCCTGGGACTCAAAGCTCAAATTTACTCTTTGGGCCGATCGGGTAACAACTAAGAAATCTCTGGGTATCTCACCTTTCCAACAGGTTTACGGAATAGAGGCCATTTTCCCCACTCAGCTTGCCTTACCTGTGGCAAAATTCCTTTAGGACCTTGAAGAAGAACCTAACCATGTGCTCAGAAGGATTCATCAGATGGTGGAAGTGCAGCAGATCAGAGAACAGGTCTTGGACTAGGCTTTTAATCATCAACAGAAGATCAAGCAGGCTTTTGACAGGAAGAGCAAAAAGAAATAATTCAAGCAAGGTGACCTGGTATTCAAATGGGACGCACCCCGGCAGGACAGGGGCAAGCACAGTAAATTTGACGCCCTCTGGTTGGGACCTTTCAGGATCCTTGAAGTATTTCCAAACAACACTTACAGGCTGCAGGATCTAGAGGGTGAAGAAGTTTTTAGTGGCCCATTGAATGGGCATTTCTTGAAAAAATGTTTTCTGTGAGCCGCAGTCGGCTCTTTTGTTTTTGTAAATATTGTTTTTGATTTTGTTTTCATTTTAATAAATGACTCCATAGCCCAACAACAAAGGCACTAAATCTGCAAAAGCGTTCTTAGAGCATCACAGGGACGACTCTATCCCCCATGGAGCCGAATGTTAGCGATATTTCTTGTAGGGGGGGGGGTCAAAACATAAAGAATGGGTTAAAACCCACTTGTCCTAAGTTCGGGGTGCTAATGCGCCCATGTTTAAACTAAAACCAAGTATGGATGACAAGGATCGCGGCGCCCGGATCAACGGCGCAGGTGCGATTCCGGACCCCCCCTGCCTTTCTACCTTTAAGCGGGGGGGGGTCCGGAATCCAGGGCGCACCTCTCCAACGGACCAAATCAGCGCACCCGGATCAACGGCGAGGAGAGCCATTCCGGACCCCCCTGCCCTTCTACCTTTAAGCGGAGGGGGGGGTCCGGAATCAGAGGCACAACTTTCAGATGATCGAGATCTTAGCGCCTGGATCAATGGTGCTCGTGCAACCTCATCATTCCCAGCTGCTCTGTGTTTAGCCAACATGGACCCTTCTCCCACCATATCATCTTCCAGATCCACCTTTCTCCTGCTGCCGTGTGTCATCCATCCACCTCCCCTCTTTGGTCCGCGTGGTCCTCTTTCCGTCTCATCATCCACTCACCACCTGCCACGTGTCCCTTTCCCTCCACGTCAGCTGCCCCCTAAAATGTGTCCATCACATCTATTCTTCTACCTCCTTCGCTAATCGCATTTTTCCATGTGTCCCCCCTGTAACCTCTCTCGCCCCCCCATCACTTCGTTCTCGTGCCCCACCTTCCGCGCTGGCCTCCACGCCTATTCTTTAGGCCAGTCAGTTACTCCAGGTGGCAACGCGGGAGGCTCTCCACATCCCAAAGGTGTCGAGTTGGCCAGGTCGGCCTCAGTCCCGATGAAGCAGTTATTGAAGCGGTTGGTGGTGGTTAGACATCTCCTCCACCATAATGGGAAAGCACGGCAATGAATTAAAGGCACGTCGATTCGTTGTTGGAACTGTCAAAGAGTTAGATTTCATCTGACATAAGTTGCACGATCTTGCAGATGTTGACTGTCAGAAGCCATGCAGACGCAAAGATTTCAATGCAGTGTCTCGATTCCACTGTTGTTGTTTTTGAGTATATGAAGGCGTTTTCGCCGTTTTTGTATCTATCGATGGTTGAGCTGAGCTCCTGGGTGTAAATCATTAATGAAGCACTGATACTCTGGTTATATATGAACTCTTGAGACTTCTTGCCTGATGAATGCCGGTTTCTCTTACATCTTTGTTACACTGTGTTAGAATCGCTCGGAATTGGATGATCCAGTCGAGCTATAGTTGTTATAGGATGATGTTGGATAGGATCACTGTAGCAGTTATGATGCTTCTAGTCAGTTCTTGTGATTTTCCCAGTGCTGAGTGATTTGGAATTGGAGGATCCAGTCAAGTCCTCCTCAGTTTCTTGAGACCCTGAACCAAGATGAGCTTGCATTTAGTGTCTTTCTTCTGCAGATAGTCGTAAGCCTGTTGCCCAAAGCTGTTTGTTCATTTTCCTCACCAAGTCTTCCACCTACTCACCCTTTTATCAACCCACTGGCTGAAGTTAGATCAAGACCTCCTTTGTCACTTATGTACCAGACTCAGTCCCCAAGTTATAGTGATATCTCCTCGAGGTTTCCTCCATTTGATCACCTCTTTAAAACAAATCGTGACATTAATCTGATGGGTGTCAGGCTCTGCTCCTGCAAGCAATCCAGGAGTGACTTCTGACGCTAACAAAGTGGCTCCTAAAATGCATGCATGGGAGTCTCTACATGTGACTCTTAAGATGCATGCATGGGAGTATCGACATGTGAATCTTGAGATGCATGTAAGGGAGTCTCTTCAAACTGAGAAGCTTGTTCTTTCATTGGATTTTCTGTTAACTTTGCCTTGTCAATGTCCTGCATGCATTCTTCAAAATCTTCCTTTATACCAAATAGGACCCCCAAGTTGGTCCATACGTCATATGGAATTGAGAGTGGTACACCATGGTATTGTATTTCAAGAGAAAATGCAGATAAGTATGAAAGCCATATCTTGTCTGTTGAGAAAATGAGATTTCTCATCAGAAGAATTAGGCTTTATTTATGTTTCCATGGTTATTCAATATAAGCCTCTACACTTGAGAAGAAATAGAATCTTTGGCTTCCACTTTAAATAATTGTGCGTTGTAAGAAATATTGACGACGAAAATTCAATTCTTTTTTACTTCTGCAATCTTTTGTACCTGCAAATGAGTGCATGTGTGCATTTCTCCTAGCAACCTGTGGGCTCTTATACCATGTGAAATTTTGGTGAAACTTGCATAGATAAACTAGCTAGTAAAAATTCACACACAACTTGCAAAAGAACACACACACAAAAAAAATTGTATTAACCGTTATTCCACACTATTTCCATACTCCAAGAGTGAGTAATTTACAATATATATAAGATACATGAATAACCAATGTGCCATAGTAGTGATCTTAAAGAGATATGGACACTCACTGACAGACTCTGGAGTCAATTTCCACCTAGTCTTAGTTAACTAGATATGCAATCATCAGTCAACTAGCTAATCACGCAAGTGGAGTGGAGAGAGACTCATGCATGTGCATGTGTAGCGCTCTCCTAGCCTAATGTATGTGATATGTTCCCTCTTGGTTAGAATACCGAGGTGAACATGTATGACTCTACTCCACTAGTCTAACTGAAGTGTAATCGAGTCAAGACCAACTAGTCTAACTGAAGTGTAACTGAGTCAAGACCAACTAGTCTAACTGAGGTGTAACAAGACTAAAGAGGATATAACACCCTATTTTAGTTGGGAATATTCTCTTCTATGGATGGTGCCCTCAACATTAGACTAGTAAACTTAGGAAAAAGTGGGTGTAAGTGTGAAATATCTCCAACACTCCCATGGTATGGTTGTGTGGTCCTCCCTAGAGAGCCACAAATTATTCCATGTATATTTAGAAACACAATGATACACACAATATATACATCCAAAATTATGATATTAATGAACAAGGGAACGATATGGATGATGGAGGAAAAGAGGGAGAATCAAGATGGACTTGTAACCCTAGAAAAAATGTGTTGTTGATGGTTGCCTCTAGGTCGATCCCTAATATTAGTGCCTTCTTGAAGAATATCATGCCTCCTTGAGGACCTCATAAATACTAAAACTCATCACCCTTCAATCCAAAAAAAATAAGAATGAAAAACACCAAAAAGATAAAAACAAAAATTAAAAAGAGAAACAATTCAAGGAATACGATAAATTTCATCATAATTTTCATATGATCATCAAATTCAGTGTCCTTTCCTTTGAAAATCCATTTATCAATTATCAAGTGATTGATAACTACTAGGCAAGGAAGAGACCTCTACTTCTCTCATTTCCTTGAAGAGGTTCACAACAACGTGCAAATCCTTGTTTGAAAATCACAGCGTGATACGAACATCATAATGGCTCCCATTGAGGTGAAGCCAACCTTTTTTATCTCTTATTTTGGTTTTTAAAACTATGTTTCCAATTTCATTCAATCTTTAATTTTAGTATGGTAGAGACTAAAGTGCTTATAACTTTTATATTTTATTTTGAAAGAATCCTACAAATTTATTAAAATTATTATAATGTTGAAATAACTCTTCTACTTATTTATACTTTATATTTTAAAATAATCATCTAAATTTATTATAATATTTCACTATATATTCTTTCATGCAGAAGGATAACAATATCTTATACGTCCACTTACACATATATTCATAATATTTTATTTTAATATTATGAAAATTTCACAACACTTTTTGTTACATCAAAAACAACCAAAATAATATTCTATAATCACGTTTTTTTAACGAATCCAACAAAGACTTTATCCAAAGCAACCAAGATAATAATAATAATTTGTTACATCGAAAACAACAAAAATAATAATCTATAATCACGTTTATTTTTACCGTAAGATAAGATAATGAATCCAACAAAAACTTTATCCAAAGTACAACCATGATAATAATAATAACTAAGATAATAATAATAACTAGCATATCTCAAAGTTAAAGTAAATAAATACAATACATTGTTTGAAGATAAGCAAAGTGTGTTGGATCATATGGTTAAGTATCAATGGAAAATTTTAAGCAAAGGAGACAGAGCACGGTTCATAAACAAAAAACCGCATTTCCAAATAAATAAATGCATATGAAGAAGAAAACAAGTTTGATTTGACGAAGAAGACATCAAGACAAATGTGGATATCACCATAGTAACTGGTTTGAAAAAATTAAGAAGTAATGAATTAAAGGATTTGATTTTAGATATTGATTATGTCAATAGCTTTCTAATAACTAGATATCTACATTTTTAGTGCATTCGATGCAAATGCAACTTTATAACAAATCACTACATGTGGTGAAATTTATATTTCATTGCATGTTGTGAAGTCTATGTTTAACTCCATGACTACTGTTGAGGGCAAGCCAAACCAAGAACCGAGCATTAAATATTTAAATAGACATCAGAAGCACAACTCAACTCTCTACTCAAGTACACCAAGAGATGGGTGGAAAATGTCAAACCAAGAATCTAGCATTAAATATTTAAATAGAAATAAGAAGCACAACTCAACCCTCTACTCAAGTACATGAAAATATGGGTGGAAAATGTTATAAGATAGATATTCTAAACACTCCTCGTAAGTAAATTAATATTCTTGGTTAGACACATATGAATGGGATTTGAACTTCAAATTTTCATGAGATCGCAAAAACAAACCCGTGGACATGAAACATTGATCATAACTATCACAGTCGGTATCTCTACAAGCAATTGGGAACAATATTCTTCTACTTCCTTATTTTAAAAGCAATTATTCATTTACAATTAATATGTTAATTTTAATTTATTAGAAATGTACATGTTCAAATAGTCCATCTATGCACAGTTAAGAAAAATATATCAAATTGAGATCAATATTCTTCCACTTCCTTATTTTAAAAGCAATTATTATTTTACAACTAATATAGTAATTCTAATTTATTAGAAATKTACATGTTCAAATAGTCCATCTATGCATAGTCAAGGAAAATATATCAAATTGAGATCAATATTCTTCCACTTCCTTATTTTAAAAGCAATTATTATTTTACAACTAATATAGTAATTATAATTTATTAGAAATGTACATGTTCAAATAGTCCATCTATGCTTAGTTAAGGAAAATATATCAAACAAATGACAAATCACAAAGAAAAATGATGTAAACTTGATATTTGTGGCCTTAGACTCAACATAGCATTGAGGATAAAATCACAGACATTGTTCACCCTAATGTTCGAGAGGATCAAGTGCAAACCTTAATGGCCAATGAACATATTATTGTTGTGAATTTACGAAATGATGCACATATAATAAATCTTGAAACTATTGAGCATAACCTACACATAATATGGGAATTTTGCATAGAAATAACCCTAACCCTCGAGTATATTAATCTATACATATACATGGGAATAAGTTTTCGAGAAATTGGCACAACGGATTGATATATATAACAACATACTTATTTTGTGGTCAACACCTTAATAATCCCAAAATTCAATAAAGTTAGACAAAATTAAGACTCCAGTATTTGTCCCTTGTCTACAGCCTATTGTAAACCACCATCTACCGTCGTCCCCTATCAATGGTGTTGTTGTACAAATCGGCCCTTTTCCTCTCATCCCAACCATGTGTTGGTCCTCCTCCAATGTTTCCGTACATGCCAACATGATTGCATAGAAAATCAAGCAATGCAATGTTAACCATGATGCATTGATCAATAAGATTCAATAGTGATGGTGCTTCAGTAGTTGCACCTTTGATTGTGAAAAAATTAATGTAGTGCATGCCATGTCCACCATATAGATTAAAGAGAAGTGATGTAGAGGCATACCTTGTTTCACATGATCTTGCACACTCAAAAACAATTTCCATTTCAATTCTAGTTTAATGTTTACATTTTGCTCTGTTCTAACTCTGTTTGTGTGATAGTGTATCAATGCACATGGATCCTTGTTTCAAGGATATATGATCACCAAATTAATGCATGGCATTGTTCCTTAAAGGGTCAAACAACGAGATTCCAATCTTTGTTGCAATTGATTTCTAAATGTAAACGGAAGAATTTTTCAAGAACAACAATGTTCTTCTTTCCAAGTAACATCAACTAAAGGTTAAACACATTTGATAGTCATGTGTCAACAGTTCTTGTGAGAGTATATGTCTGAGAGATTGGTGTAGGTATTTCAAATGTGCATATGCCCATAAAGGAAATTATGCATGTTTAGAATTTAGTAAAAAGAAATTTTCCAAGAGAATAACGATGCCTTGCTCATCATTCAATTACTTGAAATCGATTATGTATGAACAATTTCAAAACTTTTGAGCAGCCCTCACTAAGTTTCAGTCTATTTTTTCTACATTTTGATAGTTTGAGGAGATGTAGCAATGGATTGTTGGATTAAGAATAAAAAGGCAATAATGATACTTTGTTAAGAACATCAATGAATATCTGTGTTTACCAAATATGTGATGTTTTTATTATTTAACTCCACTTAAATCAATTTGACTTGTGAAACATGTGTTAAGTCCTTTTTTGATAGAGGGGAACCAACATAAACCAATTTGACCTGTGAAACATATGATGACCTATTTAAATAATAAGGATGTAATGTTCTATCAATGCCCACTTAAACCAAGTTGACTTGTGAAACATGTGTTAAGTCTCTTTGTTGATAAAGGGAAACCAAGTTAAACCAATTCAACTTATGAAACATGTGCTAAGTCCCTTTATTGATAGAGAAAAACCAATTCAAGAAGCCATCACCTTCTTATACACACAAAAAGACTTTAAATATTTTGTGATATTTTAATTTTTTTAATTGAATAGATTAAGTTGAGAAGGGTTTAGCCATAATTAAATATTATTAAATTAAGAGATAACATTTGGATATGAACCCTTCAAACGAATTTTTACTCACATCATCATCTTTAATTTTATTTATTAAAAATAAAATTTTTATTTTAATTAAATAAATATTAAGCAACTCATGTTTAACTCCAAATTACCTTTAATATGATAAATATGAATCCTAGGAGTATTATACTATGACTCTTATTCCATTTCTATACTTTTTATGTACATTTATTCTTCCAAAACAAATATGTTCCAATAAAAAAAAAATATGTTTCTTCTCACTTGGTCTCTAAAAAAACTTCATATGACAATTTAACCTACAAGTTAAAGTTCACACAATAAACCACATAATAATATATACATAGAGACATCGTTTATCACACTCACCACATTTGACCTATGTTATCACGTAGTTTGTATTTTAGGTCACAGGCTATAGGATAGTGGAAAAACTGGCGTAACAGGAACCTTCCCCACCCAATGTCACCTCGATGGGGAGGTTCTTTCTGTTTAGGGAGGTTAGACCAGGGGAGACGTCCCCGGTAACCTGGGGTTTGAAGAGGCAAAGGATACAAGGTCAAGTGTTAAAATTTCCCTCCTCACAAGTTACCACCAGTATCAGATAGTCCGGCTAATCAGCCAATGAAGAAGTGAAGTCCCTGTTGAAAACTCCTGCCCGGAACAAGACAATAACAACATAATATGTATATTTATAGGTTATAATTCAAAGGGTTAGTACTTCTTAACTATTTGATTTCATTAAATAAGCAAAGTAATAGATAAGATGAGGTCAACGTTCTACTAATTAGCTTATGAGAGATCACCAATTCATCAATATCTACCAAAATGACCAAGCCTACAGTATATTCAATCAACAAATTGCTCAGTAAATTCTTGACGTCATCTTTTAATTGCTCATTTGCTAGTTAGGGTTTCAAAAGCTTGCTGCGTTAGCCTAGGTTAGCAGTGTCAGGGTTAGTTAGGGTTTCAAAAATTAAAGTTTGAAAGATGATTTTGTACACTAAAAGCTCAACGTTGGAGATATTACCAATGCCTTAGGGTAAATGGAGTCAAAAGCAAGGGCAAAAAGTCTCGGGAGGATTTAAACTTAGAGACTGGAAGGTAGGGTTCTAAGGTGCTGCAATGGCAGGGTCCTAGAATCAAAACCCTGGGGGAAGGAGGTTCACTCTGGTGTTGCTTAAGAAAGGCCTCGTGCTCCTTCCTCCTTCTCTAAATACACTTGGCAAAATGGCTAGCTTCAAAGCACAAATTTAAGGGAGAAGGTGTTGCAAGGCAAGGCCTTCAAACCCTAGGAGGTGAAACCCTAGGTGTAGTCCAACTAGGCCTAGGACATCTCCTCTTTTCAACCTATAACTTCAATGCTAGCTCAGAAAGAGGAAGAAAAGTGTAGCAATGGTTAGGCTATATCTTCCTTTTTCAATGGCTAAAACTATTTCTCAAACAAGGGGACATATAGCAATGACCTACTTGTGTGCTTGCTACCTAGGTTTCAAGATTCAGCAATATAATAGCAAATGTAAGAAATTAAGCCTACAACCATTCACTTAAGAATTTTTGCATGAAAAATTCACTTACATGTCATGAAGAAAGCATAATCAAACCCTAGTTGTAAACCTTCCTTGAGAGAAATGCCATATATGCCAAGAGAAATCCTCCAAGAAGAGTTGCGACTCACTTAAAACACCAAAAACACCAAGCTAGGGCGCAAAAGATAGTATCTCACAAGAGAGTGAGTTGTGTTATGTTCAAATGAGGGAAAAACATCCTCAATATATATCAATCCATGACCTTTAAATTACAAAATAGGTCATTAAAACAACGGACAAGGCTGACTACAAAATGTACACTATTTTTACATTAACTGCTAGATAAATGACATAAAATGAGCAAAAGGTGGGATGTCAAGCCCTTCTGAGGGAGACGTTGGCACTTTTTGGGCATATCCAGCATCCAAAAGTTAGACATTAGCCCTCCTAGGGCTCCTCCAAGCTGTAAAAAAGTGCCAATAACCTCATCACACTACCACATGCTCAAGGTAACATCCAGCTCTTCTAGGTGACATCTTGTCCATCAAGAGGAAAACGTTCCATCTGAAGTGGGTGATTCCCCCTAGGTCGAGCTCTGCCAAAGTGTCCTAGGTGGAACATCCTTTTTTCTTCATGTGCAAAGGCTCATCATAACACTGTCATATCTCTACCATCCCAGCCACCATCTGATGGGCTCTTCATCCCCATGGAGGTCCGAGCTAATCATCTCCCCATGTGTACCGGTCCACTGGTACCTGTCCGTCAAGTATGGTCCTGCACATCAAAAACTTCGCCCTCCATGGGCTCATTAGTCCTCGGGATCATAGCAATGTCAATCATATTTCATCATTAAATTCATCAAATACATGCATGAGATCCCTATCATATCCCCTAACAGCTCAAAGACATTACACTGATCTACTATACAAAGTAGAAGAAATAGACAAAACAACCTATTGGGCCAGTATCCATAAGAAGAAGAAAGTTTCCACAGAAGATTATTCAAGCCATGTAACATGAAGTGATATGGTCTAAGGATGTCCAGTCATAGTGAAGACCAGGGGTAGGTATTGTCCATGGGTGCCTTTGTAGGAGGTGAGCTGTACCTGTCATGGATGCAGTTTTTTCCAAGCCCCTTCATTGCCTTTATTCTTTTCTTATTTATTACTTTTTATTTCTTTTTTACTTCAAGGTCTGACCAGAGGACACTTCCTTGGCATGGTGACCAAAGCTGACAGTGTTACCCACTAGTTTTTTCACAGAAATGATAAGGTTGTCTCTTGATGAGACCCCCTTTCCCTTGGCCATGCAACCAAGGGTCATTGCCTTGGCGTGGTGACCAGATAATAGCAACGTCATACTGATAGATACCTATGAACATAATGGGATGGCTCGTGATGAGACCTTCCATCCTCTTGGTTAGGTCTTGTTTTATTATTTTTCTTCGGGTCCCTTTTGTTTCTTATCGAGAGGCCTTTTATTTCCTTCTCGGGGATCCCAGGGAAAAGCATCTCTAGGTTTTATTTCCTATGGATTTTATCTTTTACCAGCTGCTTTTACCCCCTGGGCCTTTATCCCCTTCTTCCCATAGGACAAAGTGTAAGCCCTCAAATAGGTCATCCTAATTCCTGGACTAGGGGAATGGGATGGATGTATGGGAGATAAGATGTAAAATGATAGTATGGTGGGAATGGATGACGGCCCTTCAAATCCCCCCTGGTGGCTAACCAAACCCATGGATACAAGCTTGCTAGGGCACCCTGTTAATCCCCCCAACAATGGTCAAGTGGGTTAGTGTAAGATCCAAGTAGTTGTCAGAAATGTAAGGAACCTGATGCATATATAAGAAAGTTATAACGATCAAACATGATACATAGCATGATACCTGGACCAATTACCTGATGGAGCAAGAGACTTTTCTGATGCAAATCCAATCCGATGGTGACGAATGCTACTGCTTCTGACAGGACAAATCTGGTGAAGAAGAAGAAGGATGGGCCCTCCAGGGCCATGCTCAGGTCAATCCTGCTCTCGGTACTCCATGTCTAGGACCTGTGGGCCTCGAGACATGATCTCCTAGTTATCCCTAGAAATCGGGGATAACATCTGGCTCCAACTCGGGGACATGTGCTCACCGTAGAGTGCATGAGAACCTCAGCATCTCTAGCATAAACCTGCAGACTTGCTCGCACTCGAAAAGATACATCAACAACAAAGGTGGGGTGGTATTGCCACCCCGCAAAATATAACATGTATACATATGAAATAAAGCAATCAAAATGCATATGAGGAAACAAACATGAGATGTAGATGGTATAATATAGACAAGAATTCCTACCTACTCATACTTACCTGTACATTCATGTCCCACCACCTTGGTGGGGTTTGAGGAGGCATCCGTTGATGGGTAATGGGTGCCTTCTTCCTTCCAAGGTGGACAAGTAGTACGAGTTATCCACTGATTCCATCCCAACCTTGAAAGGTCCGAGCCACGATTGTGTACTTCCTTTTACATTAGTTGGCTCTCCTTTCTAAGTATCCCACATCCATACCAACTCCCCCTCCTTGTATTTTTGGATCTTGTGTTTGGTTGTTCCTTGAAAAACCCTGGTGTACTGTACTGAGGGAGGTGGGTGGGCTTCTGGTGTAAAGACTTCCTATTGAGATGGATGGATCTATACATCTTCTTCATCCTTTTGTCTTTTTAGTATCTTCACCATCCCTACCTCTTTGTTCTGAAACTGATCTAGGAGTTGTTGATATTCCTCTTTCTTGGTCCACTCAATCTGGTCAAAGTCTTCTTCTGTAGCAAATGGCATATCTTCTGGAGAATATTCTTGAAGAGTTTGTATCACATCTTTCTGTGCTTCATTTACAGAAGGAACGACATCTTGTACATGTTTTCCAGTTATCGTCACATTGAGTAAGCATCCAGTTGTTCCATCTTTCAAAGGCAACCGCAAAAAGGTGAGATCCATCTCAAGGGACCCGCCTATCATCGCACCAAACTTCCTAGACAACAACATTCCCCACACATCCAGGACATCGACAACTATAATATCTATGGGAACGGTCTTCTCGAGGAATTCTTTCAACTGCACTTCGACATTTTCAACAACATCATGTGTGGGTATTGCTTTGGATTCAAATCTACACACATTTTTGTAAGGCCTAGTTACCTTTAGGTCCATCTGCTACATGACTTTAAGAGACATCATGTTTGCACTAGCACCTGTATCTAGCATGCAATTGTTGAGGTATTTGTTGTTCATCATAAGAGTCATGAAGAAAGGTGGATTTTCACCATACTGGAACCTGAAATGGTCATCTTGCAGCATAATCGGGGGGTCCATAGGCTCAGTCGTTCCCGAAAAGAAGTTATTGAAGTGTTCTTTAATAGAAGGGATCTTAATTGCTTCTTTTAAAGGAACATTCACATGCATCTTCGACAAAGCGCCTTCAAAATCATAATCAAGGGTAATCTTATCTGCTTTGGATGTCTTGGGAGGAAGAACCTCAGGAGATTTTGGCTGATCAGTTGCAGGTTGCTTCGGGTTCTTTCTCCGGTATACTTGGACTTCTTTCTTTTTAAGCTTTTCTCATGACTCCTCGTCCAAGTTGTTAATTATTGCTAGTCTTTCTACTCTGGCTACTTCCTTTAGGGCTTGTTGATGTTCTATATCAGTGATGTCTATCTGAGGGAAACTTGAAAAGAAATCAAGATTGTTGACTTGTTGTTGGATGGCATTATAAGGACACTCATTCTCCCAATGTGCTTCACTTCATTCCAGACACTAAGGATTTTCATCAACTACATTCTTGGGGGGCAGAGCATTTGGGACTTCATTTTCATTCTTCGGCTTGTAAGTTTGATTCCCTTTCTGGAATGGCCCTTTGAATGGAGGTCTAGGTGCCTGGTTCTGGAACTTTTCAAGTCTCACGATCCGGTTCATCATTTCTTCTTGATTCTTCATGATTTTATCCACTGAAGCTTGTAGCTTACTGATACTGGTGCAGAGATCCGAAGTAGGCTCAGCATTGTGTACCACTTTCTGCTTGGTGTCTATTTTCCCCCTAGGGTTGGCAAAGGGCTTAATCTTAGATGAAAGGAGTTTTCCTTCAATCTTGGTTGCAAGCTCATGGGCTTCTTGAATGGACTGAGGGTCTTTGTCTCTAAGAAGATACCCTAATTGGCCACTGAAAGATCTAGTATAAATGTGAACAAGATAATCATCTTTCGAATGGTGGCTTGGGGGAATTTGTTGGAGTAATGCTTCGAACCTGGTATGAAATTCCCAAATGGATTCATTCTCACGTCTGGCAAGGCTATTTAGTTGGGTGAGCAGCATGTTCGGGTCTTCTCTGATACTCCACCTTCTGAGGAAGATTTTCTCAAGTCTATCCATGGTTTTGATGCTTCCATCAGGCAAGCCAAGATATCAATGTCTTGCAGCATCATAAAGGGTAGTAGAGAATAAATTCGTGACCAAGTCCTCAGCATCATCACTAATGGGGTAAAGCTGAAAAAATGCCCAGAAATTACTCATATGCTCTTCGACACTAGTAGCATATGTGCTGGTAAACTTAGGCAACCACTTCTCATATTTAGGTGGCATTTGCCTAGGGTAGATAGGTATGGCTGTCATGTCTAATGGCTTGAACAGAGTAGATGACCATTGTCTCTGATTGTTGACTAGGTTTGTAGTACCGGTCTGAGAAGTAGACATGTTTAAAGAAAGTCTCTTTCCAAAGAGTGACTTGACGACATGTGAATTTGCAGGAGGCTTCCTCCTGAAAGCTAAAGGAGGATTATTGAATCTCCTTTTGGTTTGTGGATTTGCTAGATAGTTTTCCTAAAACTATCAAAGAATAGGGGAATAAAGTCTTAGTGGAGTCTTCAGGTAAGATTGTAAGAGAAAAGTCTTTAAGGCAAGGCTTACCAAAGGATTTGTCGTTGAGGAAGATTGACTCAGTGTTCCCCGATCGGCGCCAAAATGTTATCACGCAATTTGTAATTTAGGTCACAGGCTAGAGGATAGTGGACAAACTGGCGTAACAGGAACCTTCCCCACCCAATGTCACCTCAATGGGGAGGTTCTTTCTGTTTAGGGAGGTTAGCCCAGGGGAGACGTCCCTAGTAACCTGGGGTTTGAAGAGGCAAAGGATACAAGGTCAAGTGTTAAGATTTCCCTCCTCGCAGGTTACCACCAGTATCAGATAGTCCGGCTAATCAGCCAATGAAGAAGTGAAGTCCCTGTTGAAAACTCCTGCCCGGAACAAGACAATAACAACACAATATGTATATTTGCAGGTTATAATTCAAAGGGTTAGTACTTCTTAACTATCTAATTTCATTCAATAAGAAAAGTAATAGATAAGATGAGGTCAACGTTCTGCTAATTAGTTTATGAGAGATCACCAATTCATCAATATCTACCAAAATGACCAATCCTATAGTATATTCAATCAACAAATTGCTCAGTAAATGCTTGACATCATCTTTTAATTGCTCATTTGCTAGTCAAAAGCTTGTTGCATCAAGTATGACGTCAGCCTAGGTTAGCAGCATCAGGGTTAGTTAGGGTTTCAAAAATTAAAGTTTGAAAGATGATTTTGTACACTAAAAGCTCAACATTGGAGATATTACCAGTGCCTTAGGGTAAATGGAGTCAAAAGAAAGGGAAAAAAGTCTCGGGAGGATTTAAACTTAGAGACTGGAAGTTAGGGTTCTAAGGTGCTGCAATGGCAGGGCCGTATAATCAAAACCCTAGGGGAAGGAGGCTCACGCTGGTGTTGCTTAAGAAAGGCCTCGTGCTCCTTCCTCCTTCTCTAAATACACTTGGCAAAATGGTTAGCTTCAAAGCATAAATTTAAGGGAGAAGGTGTTGCAAGGAAAGGCCTTCAAACCCTAGGAGGTGAAACCCTAGGTGTAGTCCAACTAGGCCTAGGAAGTCTCCTCTTTTCAACCTATAACTTCAACGCTAGCTCAGAAAGAGGAAGAAAAGTGTAGCAACTGCTAGGCTATATCTTCCTTTTTCAATGGCTAAAACTATTTCTCAAACAAGGGGACATATAGCAATGACCTACTTGTGTGCTTGCTACCTAGGGTTTCAAGATTCAGCAATATAATAGAAAATGTAAGAAATTAAGCTTACAACCATTCACTTAAGAATTTTTGCATGAAAAATTCACTTACATGTCATGAAGAAAGCATAATCAAACCCTAGTTGTAAACCTTCCTTGAGAGAAATGCCATATATGCCAAGAGAAATCCTCCAAGAAGAGTTGCACCTCACTTAAAACACCAAAAACACCAAGTTAGGGCACAAAATATAGTATCTCACAAGAGAGTGAGTTGTGTTATGTTCAAATGAGGGAAAAACATCCTCAATATATATCAATCCATGACCTTTAAATTACAAAATATGTCATTAAAACAGCCGACAAGGCTGACTACAAAATTTACATTGTTTTTACATTAACTGCTAGATAAATGACATAAAATGAGCAAAAGGTGGGACGTCAAGCCCTTTTGAGGGAGACGTTGGCCCTTTTTGGGCATATCCAGCATCTAGAAGTCAGACGTTAGCCCTCCTAGGGCTCCTCCAAGCTGCAACATGTGCCAATAACCTCATTACACTACCACACGCTCAAGGTAACGTCCAGCTCTTCTAGGTGACGTCCTATCCATCAAGAGGAAAAAGTTCCATCTGAAGTGGGTGATTCCCCCTAGGCCAGGCTCTACCAAAGTGTCCTGGGTGGAACGTCCTTCTTTCTTCATGTGCAAAGGCTCATCATAACATTGTCCTGTCTTTGCCATCCCAGCAACCATCGGATGGGCTCTTCATCCCAATGGAGGTCCGAGCTAATCATCTCCCCATGTGTACCAGTCCACTGGTACCTGTCCATTGGGTATGGTCCTGCACATCAAAAACTTCGCCCTCCATGGGCTCATTAGTCCTCGGGATCATAGCAAATTCAATCATATTTCATCATTAAATTCATCAAATACATGCATGAGATCCCTAGCATATCCCCTAACAGATCAAAGACATTACATTGATCTACTATACAAAGTTGAAGAAATAGACAGAACAACCTATTGGCCAGTATCCATAAGAAGAAGAAAGTTTCCACAGAAGATTATTCAAGCCATGTAACATGAAGTGATATGGTCTAAGGATGTCCAGTCATAGTGAAGACCAGGGGTAGGTATTGTCCGTGGGTGCCTTTGTAGGAGGCGAGTTGTACCTGTCATGGATGCAGTTTTTTCCAAGCCCCTTCATTGCCTTTATTCTTTTCTTATTTATTACTTTTTCTTTCTTTTTTACTTCAAGGTTTGACTAGAGGACACTGCCTTGGCATGGTGACCAGAGCTGACAGTGTTACCCACTAGTATTTTCACAGAAATGATAAGGTTGGCTCGTGATGAGACCCCCTTTCCCTTGGCCATGCAACCAAGGGTCATTTCCCTGGCGTGGTGACTAGATAATGGCAACGTCATATTGCTAGATACCTATGAACATAATGGGTCGGCTCGTGATGAGACCTCCCATCATCTTGTTTAGGTATTGTTTTATTATTTTTCTTCGGGTCCCTTTTGTTTCTTATCGAGAGGCCTTTTATTGCCTTCTCGGGGATCCCAGGGCAAAGCATCTCTAGGTTTTATTTCCTATGGCTTTTATCTTTTACCAGCTGCTTTTACCCCCTGGGCCTTTAGCCCCTTCTTCCCACAGGACAAAGTGTAAGCCCTCAAATAGGTCATCCTAATGCCTGGACTAGGGGAATGGGATGGATGTATGGGAGATAAGATGTAAAATGATAGTATGGTGGGAACGAACGATGGCCCTTCAAATCCCCCTTGGTGGCTAACTAAAACCCATGGATACAAGCTTGCTAGGGCACCCCGTTAATCCCCCCATCAATGGTCAAGTGGGTTAGTGTAAGATCCAAGCAGTTGTCAGAAATGTAAGGAACCTGATGCACATATTAAAAAGTTATAACGATCAAACATGACACATACCATGATACCTGGACCAATTACCTCATGGAGCAAGAGTCTTTTCTGATGCAAGTCCAAGCCGATGGTGATGGATGTTGCTACTGCTGACAGGACAAATCTGGCAAAGAAGAAGAAGGATGGGCCCTCCAGGGCTATGCTCAGGTTAATCTTGCTCTCGGCACTCCATGTCTAGGACCTGTGGGCCTCGAGACATGATCTCCAATTATCCCTAGAAATCGGGGATAACAACCTATTAAGAAAGTACATATTACCCTAAATACACATAGCAACATCCACATCACCCCTAATCACATTAAATGACCATCCATACAACATGACAAATGTACATGTATCTTCATCCATAAGTTTTTCTCATCACACTCACCACATTTGACCTAATAATAAAAAAACATATTACCCTAAAATACACATAGCAACATCCACATCACCCCTAATCACATCAAATGTTTGGTCACATGGTCATTTGATGTGACCAGGCATACAACATGACAAATGTACATGAATCCTCATCCATAAGTTTTTCTCAAGCTCAAATTTATCATTTATACAAGTAACTCACTTTACCATACACTCCCATTCATAAGTTTTTCTCAAACTTAACTATATCATTTACATAAGTAACTCGCTTTACCTTACACTCCCATTCTAACTAGTTATGGGTAAACTCCATGATAGTAAGTCCATTTAAACATAAACTTCTATATGTATTTTATGCACATTATTCTTTTATTTAGAACAAGTTAATAAATATATAAATTTAATTTTAATGATGATAAAATTGTCTTAATTTAAAAAAAAAAATTTAATTAAAAAAATTGATTATTTTTCAAATTTCATTAATATGATCATTTTAGAAAAGTTTTTTATGATAATCTTAAAAATTTGGTTAGAGAAGAATTATTGAAATTACAATTTTTCATCATTGCATTGTCATTTTATATTGTTCTAAAAAACTATATCCAAATTATACAGTTTCAACTATTCCAACAATAATTTAAAAATTTTAACTAAATTATATATATATATATATATATATATATATATATATATATATATATATATATATATATATATATATATATAT
>JASDQU010735720.1:100416-124278 GCA_032191745.1 Picea mariana | reverse complement strand
CAATTACCAATAAGACAAACAATAAAAATGCAAGCAACAAAGACACAGCAATTTACGTGGTTCACCCAAATGTTGGGCTACGTCCACCAAGCATAGGTATCGGTCATCTTATTATTCAGCCAATGGAGATTACAGACAGGCTCACTCCTTTCAGACTTCTCAGTCACTCCTCAGCGTCTACGGGCATACAATTAAATAGAAAAATCCATATTCTAATTAGAAACATCCATATTCTAATTTAGAAAAATCCATATTCTAATTTAGATGGATTAGTTACAATGGATTATGATCTAAATTTCTATTCACGGGTGAGTTTGTTGTCACCGTTTTCAACATGAACAGCCCCTTAACTGCAAGTGTTTCAAGGACTGCAGATGACAAAATTCATGTGGCAAAGTTTTTAGACCAATCGGCTCATATCTTTGGCTGTGCAGGACGAATTTTTCGAGATGATTCAGCTTCCCAATGGACTTTGGAATAATGAGAACAGCAGAGTCAATATCGAACACCCTAATCTGCACGGGTGCTTGCAATGTTCACATTTTTAAAGTGGGTTTGACGCTGGATGTCTGCTTCTGTGCATTGTGTTGAACGAAGTAAATTTTTACAATAAAGGGAAACGAAACAACGCAACCTTTAGACAAGAAAACAAAATTACATGATTACCTGGGATTCATGTGTCCAGATTGTTTCGAATTCTCTCCCATTTATTTGTAAAACTCTGATATTCTCCATTGGAATCCATGAAGGTAGGGAGGGGTACGGACAGTTATTCCAGAATAACCAGATTAGTTGGGGTATCCGTGCAACGCTGAATATGCTTTGCACAGAATAACCTTAAGCCCTAACCAGCTGCACACTGCTCATATTTTCCGCAAGTTTTTTAACCGATTGCGGAGGCCATTCGGAGCCATATTCCATGCGAATTCCGCGTACCTAAAATATGATTGATATTTATGCAAATTAATTTAAGAAGTCGAAATTTACGGACCACATCTTGTGAACACGATGACATTTACTGTCCACAATGAAATTTACGGACCACAATGAACACAATGACCAAATTAGTTTAAGAATTCAAAACTTGAGAGCACAACACTATTTCGAAAGTCGGTGTAAAGATTCAAAATACGTACAGGTGATTGCTCGTAGAGATCGAGAAGGTTGTCAGCTGGGCGCCAAAGACGACGCCGACAGTCCGGAGGTTCTTTCTCCGCCAGGTGTCTGCCCAGATCTCTAAGGTGGTCGTGCATGGTTAATCGATTTTTGTTGTCTACCTCCACAAGACACTTGTTTTCTAGGTTCTGAAAACCCAGCTCTCCTTCCCAGCCGGATCCATCACACATTCTTATGGCCGTCTCCCTGTCTTCTCCTATAAAAATAACAGGCGGTGTCTAATAATATATGCTTCTCCTCTTCATCAAAACCGACCTCATCAAAACCGAGCGTCATAGCTAATTTTAAGCCTTCTTTGGATATCCGTGGAAAGTGCTTTGGAGATTTTGGGCAATTGGGCTTCCCAATACTTCAAATCATTTTTTCCATGCAAATGCGCCCCAAGGACCATAAGAGATAATGGCAATCCATTTAGCTTGTAAATGGACGAGTCTACAATTCCCTAGTTTTTAAGAGCATCCTTATTCCGAGATGTGACTAATGTTGACCAGTGGAAGGAAAATAGAGTATAAAATCAACCAGAGCATAAAGTAGCAAGATAAAATCCAGAGTATTAGGTTGTAATATTTTTAGGCAGAGTCTTAATTGTAATTATGAATTGTAAACATATTTGATAGGTTTGTGATTCAAGTTATAATAAGCTAGGAGACTTATGTGGTAATTAGGCCAAAACCTAATATGCTAAGGCCAAGACCTTTTTTGTATATGTAATTATGCAAAATCATTAATAAAAATATACACATCGCTGCGTGTAGACTAGCCACAAAGAAAGAGTGATGGGGGACTAAGCTTCCACAAGGCTTGACAAGGGAGGGGGCTAAATGTTTGGGCCTAGGGGCTAAGCTAGGGGGCTTACTTCTAAAGGAATAATATTTTAATATTAATTCCTGAAGGCTAAGGTGGACATGTTGAGTGTTGTCCTAAGTTATTGGAAAGGGAACATATGCTAAGTGGAGTGCATGCAGCTCCAGGGAGACAAGTGTCAACCTGGGCTTATGCAGTTAAAACCCAAGAGTCAAACCATGGAAGGGGTTCGCTCCCCATTCTTGCATCCTCCGCTTGAACTCGTTGGCCTGGGACGTCGACCTATGGTTACCTACGCATAGTACGCACCTTTGAGAAAACCGCTCTCACAAGAAGGGGGTTCGCTTTCCATTCTCGATTCGTCGCCTGGCCTCTGTGTCTGCCCTCTGCATAACCTCGCACATCTGAGAAACCCGCTGGGGAGGGAAAATCCGACCTGTGTGTCCTGTGAACCCATCTTATCTGCTCTTGCAGAGCCGAGTCCGTACCTGAACTATTTTTGGGTTGTTGCCATTTGTTGCCTGAGCCGTGTTGTGTCTTAACGTCTGGTCGTTGCCATTTTCGGGTCCATAACTGATTCATGTTGTTGTCGTTACCTAGATGTTAGCTGAATGTTGTTGCAATATTGCTTAGGAGCTTAATTGAAGAAGCAGGTTGTCAGGCCTGTGAGCAACTCTCTTATGTGAGAGAGTTTGTTGGGAAGTGAGTTCTCCTGGAAGGGAGTCTCGTAGCAGCTACAATACTCTAAGACTTTTGGTCCAGCTTGTTGTTGAAGCCCAAGGTAAGGGAGGTGTACTAGCTGATGGACTTGTATTAGTGAAGGTGTACCCTCCTGGGGTGGAGCAGGCGTGTGGGGAATGAGGGTTTGTGGGTTGTGGGCGTAAGTGGCTCCTCGGATAAAAGTTCCTTCTTGTTATTTATGCAACTTCCTTGTTGTCCTTGCCAAGCCTAGAATTCCCTTGCCCGGTGGAGCTTAGTCTCAGCTCGGAGGTGACCTACTATTGAGCATGATGAGCAACGTGGTCTATGGTTGGGATGTTTGTGGAAGGTCTGCACGCAGTTGGTGGATTTACTCCAGTTGAAAAGATAAGTACCGCTTTTATGTTCATTTACATGTTGTGTAATGATATTTATGTTGTAATTGATGAGTATTGCCTGTGTATGTTGTATATGTTGCATGTGTAGGCGTACTGTTACTTCTGCATTAATATGTTATATATATATATATATATATATATATATATATATATATATATGTAGAATAGACATTTTATGTTCATATGGATGTGTATGTTTTTCCACAAGAATCTCTGTGGGGCATAGCCAGTAGTTAAGGCTGGAGCTGTCACAGATCAGAGTAGTGCAGCAGAGCTGTAGGAGTGGCGTTCCCCGGCCTGTTGGTGGCCGAGGACGTTACAAATTGGTATCAGAGCTTTAAAATCTAAGTTAAGGGTGTTTGTGTAGCATTGCATGGCCTGTTGGTGGTTGGGGACGTTTCAAATTTGGTATCAAAGCCAAGGTTTCAACACTGAGCCTAGATGGGCCATGTTAGTAGAAGTTGAAGCAAGAGTTTCGGAAGGAGTTGTTGTCGAAATGGATAAAACTCAAATTCTGACCTAAGGTTTCAACATTGAGTGTGGATGGACTGGATAAGTGGTCATTGGACCCAAGGTTTCAAGTGGAAATTGTGTTAAGAGGAACCAATTTTGGACCTCAGAAACATTCTTGAGTGCCAAGAGGTTACCTTGGCCATGTTACAAAGCTCATAAGGTGTAGCGATATTGTAAAACCACGACAGAAGTGGTATTGGGCCGTAGGATCTGTTCGGAAGGAAGGGTAATCGTTTACGACCGTCAGATCTGGAGAAGGTGCAGGAGGGTTATCCTTGAATCCTTTTGGAGTTTAGAAATCGGGAGAAGCAAATGTGTTGATGCACAAACTTCTAAAACCCAAAGTTTTGAAGCAAAAAGGAGCAAATGTGATGGGGTCGGGTGGCATCGTCTGGGGTTACGTGGACTTTCCTAGGCATGCCACGTGCCACCGCCTGAGATGGTGACATCTGTACTATGTGGACCCGGAGGGTAAAGAAGTCTGGAAATTCAAAAGTTCCACATTGGGTATCAACCGTTGGATGTTGGGTAGCTGTGGGTCGTCGATCCACCTTACTTCGTGAGTTTGTTAATTCGAAACTCTAAGAGACTGTCAAGATGTACCTTGAAGACTTATGAAGCTCGAAGTCTTGATTAAGCGCCTATCGAGTTAGCACTTGGTCACAATTGTGGTCCCATGCGAACTAAGGGCTTAAGGAAAATGGGGGCTAGTGCCCGAAATTTGTGTTAAAGAAGGGAAAAGGGGTTAGGAAGGAAGCCCATGGGTTTCGTCTGGTCTGGACCTACATCAGGGAGGTATTGAGGACCTGGGAACTTTATGATAGGGTCCAACGAATATCTAAGAGCCATTACCTCAGAGAAAAGAGATCGCTGCACAAGAAGTGCATCAAAGAAGAAGCACGAGTTTTAAAGGATCATAGCTTTCTGCTCAAGGCTCAAAATTGAGCAAGGAAGCCGTATTGGAAAGGTATCGAAAAGAGGATTCCATACGTAATGGTTACATTAAAATAGAAAAGTGATAAGGATGTCTTTAGATAGAAGAAAGAAGGAAGAAGGTCAGGGAAAATTCTTTATTCTACATCTATGATTTTTCAGAAGTCATTGCATCAGATGTTGGGTTAGATAAGCATCATGGAAACCCCAAATGGAATTCTTGTTTGGGGAAGATAGTCTAGATGACAATCTTTGCACATCAAATGTGAATGCAAGGTGGAGAAAGCCATCTGTAATTCATGATAATGCATGAACCGTAAGTTCGTATGGATATGCAAAGAAGGGGAATAAGGAAAGAAGGTTTTATGGAGTATGAAAGAGTTTGGAGATAAAATGTGACATCTCCAAAGATCAGTCCTACAGATTGGAGGTAGCACCTCCATTATTTCTATCAAGATGCGCAGTGGAAGCATGGCTTGAAGGATGAAATATGGCATGACAGAAGTTGAATATGCATGAGCTGAATCAAAGAAATCCAAATAATAATGGAATGTTTGAAATTAATATCAGCATAATATGTGATGGCTAGTATGCAAAGTAGACAAGGAAAAACTTTTGGATGGAGTCAATTCCATGAACATCCTAAGATAATGGAAGAAGAAATCATGAGATAAATATCCAGCTAATAGGAATGCATGTCAACACTCCAGGGAGGAAAGCTAGAATAGTAGAGGATTGTGGATGCACTCCAAGGGTGTGAAGGTATTTTCACAAGAGTATGGAGATATTAAGTCAAATAATTTAAAAATGGAACAAATTCTAAAGGGAAATCAATATAAGAATGCTTTGATCCAATTTTATGGTGTATTATGGTTGTTGTATGTATCAATTGAATGAATTCTTGCAAGGAGTGTGTCGACAGATTCTGGGTTTACCTCAGAAAGCTTAGGAGAGATATCATAAAACTTATACCCACAAAAGTGCAAGGGTAGCATAGAGCTGTGCAAGGTGTGCACATGCCAAGTTAAGTCTTAGACTTATCCAACCCAAGGGAAGGAGGTTGAAGAACTTCTATTGCGAGGAGTGCACAGAGTTGGAGTTCCAGATAGCCAAGGGTTATCGTGAAGGCTGCAAGGAGTGCGAGCAAGATTCTTGAGAATCCTTGAGTTGCAGTGGGAATCAAGATCAAGAAGGATATAGTTGTCAAGTGTTCAAAGGAAAGACGAGGGTCGAAGTCACCTCGTGGAAAACAAGTTCATAAGGGTTGATGCAGAGTTGGACAGAAGAAACCTATCAAGAGTCTCAATGGACGGTAGAGATCCCTGGAAGAGAGAGGTGCTGACAGTCGCACGTTGTTAGACCCAGTGGAGTTGCAAGGAAGATAAGAGTCGAGAGTCATTTAACACTTCGAAGCTCAGGAGGAATAGTTTGGGTCGTGGGTCTGAAAGCAGATCTAATTGTCGATCTCCTTCGTTGGGGAGAAGGTTTCAGGTATCAGAAGGAGGGAGGTGAGTAGTCTTCCAACATCATGAAGCGCGTGGGAGTTGGAACCTAGGTCATAGCCGGAGGTCACATCGTCGAAGGTCAAAGGAACGGAGCTACCACTCAATAGGCTCTTCATTTGGATTCCGGGGATTGGGAGAGTCGGGGTTGACTCACAGCAAAACACCTGAAGTTCAAGATCGCGAAGCACCTTTTGGATAGGCATGTAGTCATAGCCGGTGGTCACATAGAGGAAGCTTACGCCCGCTGCTAGTTCGCGCGAGTGAGGTTTCATGCAAGGATCTGTGGATTTGTTTCATGGAGGTTCTAGTAGGGACCTGAAGAGCTTCTCTAGCTTCGAGAGTTTAACTATCCATTGACCGGGAGGTCAGCAGACCCCGCTGAGGTGGGGGCACTGCGTCAAAAGTGCTCAGGACAAAAATAGGCATGTACAATGACTACAATGAGAGCACAAGAAGATTCATGAATCCAGGAAGAATTGTAGACTTTTGGGATCGACAAGGAAAATTTTTACAGGGAGAAAGAAGTTGCTGCAATTTCTGTGGTAGCAAGTATGTTATGGCTTGTTGGGTTAACCAGAGGAAATAATGCTTGCATGTTTGAAAATGTTGTTGGTGATGTTGTTGCATAAGGAGGGAAGCAACATAGAGCTGAAATGTTGGTTATAAGTTTGATAAAAAGAAGCATGAAAGCTTCTACTTCCATCAGACATTCAGGTAGTATAAAATTTATTAATGGTAGTCATGCAGGTATGAGTTTTTATTACTCTTTTTGCATAATTGCTGAAAGAAAATTTAAGTAAGAATTTCCTCAGTCAGAGTTATTTTATAAAATCACATGATTATATTATTGAATGCATACCACTAGATGTGGTAAAGGTTGGAGGCTTGTATTAATTCAAAGCTTTTTAGCTTCTGAATGCACACACTGACATAGTAGAATGTCATGTTAATTTGGTTATGGGGTAATAACCAAATAATTAAAAGATAAGAACTTGTCTAGGACATGGTTGGATATGGCAAGGTATGGATATGGAAAGGTTATGAGCCACACAGGTACTAGAAGCTTCCTACCTTTAAATAAAACTTGGATTGCAACCTTTTTGCTAACACTAATGAACACCACAAAATTATACTCTTGGTGTAGTGTTCGGGTAAAAAAGGAAGGCATCAAATTAATTGGGAAGACAATAGGAAGTGTGTGGAGAATGTGTCAACACATTGGCCAGAATTCCAACTTATGGATGGTGAGATACATGACTGAGATAAAGAGCATTATGTAATTCAATGCAAGGTGCACTGAATAAGTATGCATTGAGAATTGCACTCATGCATAATAAGTGATAGAATTATATACTAAATGCAATGGTTGAGTGTGTTTTGTAAGTACTTGAATATATATTATTGCATGGAAATATTTGTTACTAACAGCTGAAATGTTGTTAACTCATGAAGTTGAGGACATTTCAGGGAGGTGTTAGACATTGCAACAGGAAAGTTGCAAGTCAAGTAGTCACATGAGCATTGACTACAGTAAATTTTCTTGTTCAAAAAAATACGTAATGAACTTACAAATATTACTATGAACATGCATATGCATAGAATGACGAGTCATTCTATTTTATTAAAATGTTGGGTGATTGTGATTGAATTACTAGGTGCAAGAAATTCTAAGATCACTGCATAAGATTTTGTACATATTGCAATTGAATTATGATGTACAACAAATACTGACAATTGTTGGTTGTATGCAAGATGAAGGATTGGAGGAAAAATGGTATGCAATTAGTGCCTGTGGAAAACCACAAGGAAGGTTGCATTCATAAATGGCAACAACCAAGAAGAATTATGAAATAGAATTTCATGTTTGGGGGAAAAGTTGAATTCCCTTTTGAACTAAGTTTGAGTTCCTAAATGAATTATTTTATGTTCCCTCATGATAACTGCATGTGGGTGATGCAGATGAGATGATGTTGATTAAAGTTGGAATGTTGACTACAAAGAGTAGCTTGGGGAAGATGTTGATTGGAGACAACAAATCTTACCCTATGGATCTGAGTGTGTGTACACTTCTCCTTGGGTTGCCTTGGATAAGGTTGGAGCCCTGGAGGGAGAAGTTTGGGGATAGGTTCCCCGGTAGGAGGCTTGAAGGGTACCTAAAGACCTCTATGGGAAGTTGGAACTCCTCGAACCACAGTGCTTTGAAACTTCTAGTCTGGATTGTTGCTGAAGCACAAGGAAAGGGAGGTGTAGCAGCCGATGGATTGTGTGACAGAGAAGGTGTACACTTCTGGGGTGGGACATGCATGTGGGGAAGAGAGACCATTGGTTGGAGTGTTTTGGGGGTTTGGTACCTTGGCCTAGACCATGTTGATGTGGACGGTCTTCTCAATCAAAAGATAAGTATCAATTCTCTATTCATTGTATGTTGTGTATCTTGTATACAGGTTATAATGTTAATATATATATATATATATATATATATATATATTGCATATATGTTCTAATGTTTCTTTCGAATGAATAGGTGTAGGAGAAGAGTGTTTATGTTTGTGGAGCCATATCCTTGCTAAGAGTTTATCGACAGTGAGATCTAAGATTGGGTGGAACATTGTGGATCTACAACCATTCAGTGCTTTCAATGAAGTTAACTGAAGCATGTAACAAGGAACAATAAGCTGAATGCTTTCCTGAAGCAACTCTATGGAATAGAGCAATTGAGTTTTAGTTGCAGTATGAACACTAGAATTGGTGCTTGATAGTAGAGCACCAGGTGGATAATAGGCTTCCAATAGCTAAAGCTTGGAGCTTTTTGAAGAATTTTTGAATTGTATAGGTCTAAACAAGTTGCACTGAGGACAGTGCAAAAATAAGGGGAGGGGATTGTAATATCCCCAGGCAGAGCCCCAATTGTAATTATGAATTGTAAACATATTTGACAGGCTAGTGAGCCGAGTTATAATAAGCTAGGAGGCTTATGTGGTAATTAGGCCAGAGAACCTAGGATGTTAAGGCCATAAGCCTGTTTTGTATATGTAATTATGCAAAATCATTAATAAAAATATACACATCACTACGTGTAAACCAACCACGAAGAAAGAGTGACGGGGGACTAAGCTTCCACAAGGTTGGGCAAGGGAGGGGGCTAAGTGTTTGGGCCTAGGGGCTAAGCTAGGGGGCTTACCTCTAAAGGAATAATATTTTAATATTAATTCCTGAAGGCTATGGTGGACATGTTGAGTGTTGTCCTAAGTTCCTGGAAAGGGAATGTATTCTAGGTGGAATGCATGCAACTCCAAGGATACAAGTGTCGACCTGGGCTCATGTAGTTAAAACCCAAGAGTCAAACCATGGAAGGGATTTTCTCCCCATTCTTGCATCCTCCACCTGAACTCGTTGGCCTGGGACGTCGACCTCTGGTTACCTACGCACGGTACGCACCGTTGAGAAAACCACTCTCACAGGAAGGGGGTTCAATTGTCATTCCCGATTCATCGTCTGGCCTTTGCGTCTGCCCTATCCATAACCTCACACATTTGAGAAACCCGTTGGGGAGGGAAAAGTCGACATGTGTGTCCTCTGAACCCAACCTATATGCTCTTGCAAAGCCAAGTCCGTACCTGAACCGTTTTTGGGTTGCTTCCATTTGTTTCCTGAGGCATGCTGTGTCTTAACATCTGGTCGTTGCCATTTTTAGTTCCATAACCAATTCTTGTTGATTTTGTCACTCGAATGTTAGACGAATGATGTTGCAGTATTGCTTAGGAGCTGAATTGAAGAAGTAGGTTGTCAAGCCTGTGAGAAACTCTCCCAGGTGAGAGAGTTTGTCGGGAAGTGAGTTCACCTGGAAGGAAGTCTTGTAGCAGCTATAGTACTCTAAGACTTCTAGTCTAGCCTGTTTCTAAAGCCCAAGGTAAGGGAGGTGTACTAGCCGATGGACTTGTATTAGTGAAGGTGTACCCTCCTAGGGTGGAGCAGGCGTGTGGGGAATGAGGGTATGTCAGTTGTGGGCGTAAGTGGCTCCTAGGATAAAAGATCCTTCCTGTTGTTTGTGCAACTTCCTTTTTTTCCTTGCTAAGCCTAGAGTTCCCTTGCCCGGTGGAGCTTAGTCCCAACTCAGGGGTGACCTACTGTTGAACGTGATGAGTAGTGTGGTCTATGGTTGGGAGGTTTGTGGAAGGTCTACACATAGTTGGTGGTTTTACTCTAGTTGAAAAGATAAGTACCGCTTTTATGTTCATTTACATGTTGTGTAATGGTACTTATGTTGTAATTGATGAGTATTACCTGTGTATGTTGTATATGTTGCATGTGTAGGCTTACTGTTACTTCCGCATTAATATATATATATATATATATATATATATATATATATAGAGAGAGAGAGAGAGAGAGAGAGAGAGTAGGCATTCTATGTTCATATGGATGTGTATGTTTTTCCGCAAGTATTTCTGTGTGGCATAGTCAGTAGTTAAGGTTGGAGCTGTCACAGATCAGAGTAGTGCAACAGAGTTGTAGGAGTGGCATTCCCCAACTTGTTGGTGGTCGAGGACATTACAAATTGGTATCAAAGCTTTAAAAGCTAAGTTAAGGGTGTTTGTGTAGCATTGTCTGGCTTGTTGGTGGCTGGGGACATTTCATAGGTATTCTTATTATTCAAGGGAGAATTACAATAGCTAATCTTAGGCATGCAACCATCCTCTCCTCTCATACACACAACACACCTCAATATTGTGTCTTCCTCTCACACACTCACTACACATTGCACTCTCACCTCTATGGGTATGCTCTCATATATAACATCTATCACTCAATTACACAAACTGATCATGAATAGATCACATAGTTACAAGAATAATTCATAGATAGATTGCATGCATGGTCATTCCTAGCATAGTTGTATACATGTACATGTGACTGCATGGGAAATTCATTGGCATGTTTCCAACAACTAAAATTAAGCTACCTGAATGAAAGACATCCTTAGCTGGCAAAAGTAATGCACGGTGAATACTATCTACATCATCTAAAATGATGAGAGCTTTAGAAAAAGAAAGATACCTTATGAGCATCTCTATACCTTCATCGATGTTGTTTATTTGCTCATCCCATTGAGCCAATTCCTTCAGAAGCATACCTTGTAAGGAATTTAAAGGTTTTTCTCTGGGATCCAATAAAAAACAAGATCTATTGTAATGTGATCTCTGACGGTTAAAGATTTCTTTTGCAAGGGTCATTTTTTCAAGCCCACCAAGTCCCACAATTCCTATAACTCTAATATGCCCGCTTTACTGGTGCAATAACATTTTCCTTTGAAAATCTTCTACTTTCTGATACAAAGCAATTGGATATTTGGAAACATGAAGCTTTTTTTACATTTACTAGTCAGAAATGCAAACATAGAATGTTATGTACATATCAATCCAACAAATTAAAGATTAGATTATGAGGGAGATTAGGAGGCCTAACCCATTATACTTCTTGAGTTTGAAATCCCTGATATCAGCAACAATATAAAGATCCTTCCTCCATTTTTCAATGGTGTCACACTCATATCGTAGCTTGTCTTGATGAGTTTGATTGTCAAACGTTTCCTTCTCTTTGAGCTCGAACATAGCATGCACAGAGCTCGATCATATAGTTGATTACTCCACTGAATATTTGAAGGCACCATTTTGATTCTACATATGTCAAAGAGAAGATAGCTATATGGATGGAGGTTGTTCCAATAACGCCTTCGATTTGAGAAGTTAAGCGATCTCTCTCTTGCAATTCTTGCTAACATCTAAAATACAGCTTCCCTAGATCCAAAAACCAACAAGAAGCTAAAATCTAGATATCTAGACTGCCTAAAAGCATCAATAAAGAGATAGGAAAAGAGATGGACTTGCTTGTCTATCCTCCATCTGAAAGTGTTTTAGGTTCCCTTCCTGAAGTTCCAAAGCTTGTTTGGAAAGTACATCTGCCTCCCAATTGAAATCTTTGTAGGAATGCATGAAGTTTAATGCCGTAAATTATGGGATGAGGGCCTCAATCTGCTCTTTCCAAAAGGTCAATCCCAAGACCTAAATGTCACTTGTTTTGTTCAACCAGTCGATAACAATATTTGAGTCGCCAACCACTTGAAGATCATATATATGAAGATGGATAGCCAAGGAAAGTAGAGCCCATACTCCTAAGAGTTATGTTCTGGTATTAGTGTCTGTGCCACAATTAAGCATCCACCTGTATCTTGTTTGGATATTTATCCTGATTACTCCTCCCGCTCCCCTAACCTGCCCATTTCTTTGTGCAACACTGCCAAACCAACCTGATGTTCTTCTCAATAATATCTTTGGAGGCAATTTTGTTTTTTTTTGTAGGAAGTAGATTCTTCTTGGATTTCCCTATCTAGCCCAAGATCCTGTAGATCACCCCAGCTATAGAAGTATGTCCTTCCTCAAACAACACTTTGTTCCTTTCCAGCTAGATATGCTAGCATATAATAGAAGGAAACATGTGCCAACGTGGATGCTTGTGACACCAATCCTTGAAGAGATTTTGTAGTTTCTCACCAATCCAACCTGTATTTATCTTAAGTACTTCCAGCATCTTTGTCCAAACCTGTTGGGTGAAAGTACAATGTATCATCATGTGTTGTGACGAGTTTGTGTCTTTTTTGAAAAGGGCACATATTCCCGGTCACTGCCGCCCTCTTATTTGCAAATTGTCCTAAGAGAGGATCATGTTCTCCATCAACAACTAGGTAAAGAGTTTTATTTTAAGTGTCAGATCCCATTGCCATAGAGTGTTGTGCCACCATTTGGTGCTTCTTATCCAAATTTTCGACACTATAACGTCATAGGCATTTTTTGTTGTCATAACCCCCATGGATAAGTTCCCTGTCCAGACTAGCTCGTCCAAGGAATCTGTGATAAGTATGCCTTTGTGTGCCATGACTTTGCAATAGTCCTCCCATTCTTCTGCCTCTGATCCACCCAATCCCATATCCCTAGCCGATTTCCACTGATTCAAAGAAAGTCTTTGGATGCCCTTGTATTTGATTTGGAATAGAAAGTGGTATCATCTTGATCTTAGAGAGTTGATGAGTCCACTTTATAAAAAGGAGCGCTTACCCAACCCTAGAATTGCATCTTCTCCAAGACGAATGGACATCCTTGAGCCAGGCCTCCATGCGGTCCAATGAGCCACCACATGAAAATACTTTTGGAGGCACCTCCAGGTGTTTGAGGCTTTTGGTGTGCTCGTGAAGGGTCTTCTCAACCAAGATGCCACCGATTGGGAATGCATATATTTATCCATAATGACCATGTGCCAGAGCCCATCCTTCATTAGATAGGGCCACAATGTGTTTGCAGCTAGCACTTTGTTGAACCAATTCAGATGTTTGAAACCCCAACCGTTGTAGACTTTAGGCTTGACAGGTCCTCCCATTTTCATAAATGGATATGCTTTGACTCCCCACATCCTGACCATAAGAACATGTACATCATTTTCCTAATCCTGTTAAGGACTAAGAGTGGCACATTTTCTATCGCCAACTAGTATACTAGTAGGCTTTCAAGTACAAATTTAACCAACACGTGCCTCCCACCCATTATCAACCAATGATAACACCAATTTCCAATCCCTTTTTCGAATTTTTGCAGGAGCCAATGCCAGTCCTCTACCTTGTAGTTTGTTGGCTTGAGGAAGTAACCCAGGTATCGAAGACATGCGTCCAATCCAACGAAGTTATAGGGGAGCTTTTTAATAATTCGGATAAGTGTCTTCAATACCTAAGTGGTGCAATGAAGATTTTAGTGGATTTATAACGTCATAGGCATTTTTTGTTGTCATAACCCCCATGGATAAGTTCCCTGTCTAGACTAGCTCATCCAAGGAATTTGTGATAAGTATGCCTTTGTGTGCCACGACTCTGCAATAGTCCTCCCATTCTTCTGCCTCTGATCCACCCAATCCCATCTCCCTAGCCGATTTCCACTAATTCTAAGAAAGTCTTTGGCTGCCCCTGTCTATGATTTGGAATAGAAAGTGGTATCCTCTTGATCTKAGAGAGMTGATGAGTCCACTTTATAAAAAGGAGCGCTTACCCAACCCTAGAATTGCGTCTTCTCCAAGACGAATGAACATCCTTGAGCCAGGCCTCCATGCGGTCCAATGAGCCACCACATGAAAATAGTTTTGGAGGCACCTCCAGGTGTTTGAGGTTTTTGGTGTGCACGTGAAGGGTCTTCTCATCCAAGATTCCACTGATTGCGAATGCAGATATTTATCCATAATGACCATGTGCTAGAGCCCATCCTTCATTAGACAGGGCCACAATGTGTTTGCAGTAAGCTCTTTGTTGAACCAATTCAAATGTTTGAAACCCCAACCATTGTAGACTTTAGGCTTTAACAGGTCCTCCCATTTTCATAAATGGATATGCTTTGACTCCCCACATCCCGACCATAAGAACATGTACATCATTTTCCTGATCCTATTAAGGACTAAGAGTGGCACATTTTCTATTGCCAACTAGTATACTGGTAGGCTTTCAAGTACAACTTTAACCAACACATGCCTCCCACCCACTGTCAGGCGTCCAATCCAACGAAGTTATAGGGGAGCTTTGTAAGAATTTAGATAAGTGTCTTCAATACCTGAGTGGTGCAATGAATATTTTAGTGGATTTATGACCAACCCCGATGCTCTATAGGAGGAAGAAATTATTGAAGCTATCTCCTCCCAATAGGAAGCTCGTGCTTTATTCATGATCAAGATGTCATCCGCAAACAAAAGGAGGATGATCTTGAGAAGTCTTGAGGTATTAACCCCCGATATGTTTCCATTACAAAGTGTCTACTTGAGCATTAAACTCAGTCCCTCCATAACTAAGATGAAAAGCAAAGGAGATAAGGGGCATCCTTGTCTTAGTTCATGCCCACTTTTGAAAAATGTGGTAGGACCTCCATTTAACATAATCACAAAATTTGGCGAGGTTGCACAACTCATAATCCAGTTTGTTGACTTTAGTCCTATACCAGTCTTTAAGAGAATTAACCTGAGGAAGTCCCAGTTAACACAATCGTAATCTTTCTGCAGATCCAACTTTAAAACTAGGGCTTTCAACTTTTTAGATTTAATGATATGTAAGCATTCTTGTGCTACACCAACAACATCCAAGATTTTCCTTCCCTTTAAGAACCCAAATTGTTCTATTGATAAAGATTTTGAGAATATCGGCTTCAATCGAATCCCAATGAGTTTTGAAATCACTTTGTAATCTAGATTGTAGACGGCAATAGGTCTAAAATCCCCAAATCTTGCAGGTTTATCCACTTTCAAAATTAGATCTAAAAAAGTCAAATTTAAAGAACTTACCATCGAACTCGAGCTTCTTGACTCCTACACTGCTTCCTGTACATTTGTCCCTAATAAATCAAAGAACTTGAGGAAGAATTCCACCATCCAGCCATCCGACCCAAGGCTCTTGTCCTTGGCAAAACTCTTAAGCAAAAGTTTGATTTCTTCTACTGTGTTGGACTTTTCAAGCTCTTGAACATCACTCCCCATGAAGAAACAAAGATAATGTTGTACTACCTTCACCTGATCGACAATTATATTGTGTCATGTGTCGTCATAGAGGCCTTTGAAAAATCTCACAGCTTCAGACTCAATGTCTTCCTGCCTCGTGTGGCATTTTTACCAATCGTAGTTGACCCAGAGCTGGTGAACTTTGTTTACCCAGATCAAGTAGCAGAAAGTGATGTTTCGGTATTTTTCGTACTCCTTATAATGTTATAATATTTGTATGCGTTCCAAGAAGTTTAGTTCCGTCATTGCCTTATGTTCCTAGAAATGGTTCCACTTATGATGTTTCGATATCTGGATTTGGATCGTTATCTGGATCAAAAAGAAAGAGGCCTTTAACCTTAGGCTTTAAAGAAAGAGGCCTTTAACCTTAGGCTGGTTCATTAGGCAGGCTTTTCCTAAGGAAGTGTCTTTCGTCCTTGGTGTTCTTTAGGGGGGGATGATGACTCACCTCTCTCTACCCTAAATCCAAAGATTCAATACTTATATCACTAATCCCCTATCTAGTCATTGGTAATTTTATTGATAATTATCCTTCTTCCCTTTATTCTTATCCATACTTACTCTCCTCTTTCAACCCCCTTTTTTCCTTTAATCCTGTTCCAGGGTAACTCTCTTCTAAGTTTTCTATTTTTTAGGGTTTAATCTCATCTATTCTTGTTTCTCCTTTCTCCTTCCCCGTGAATCATTTAATTATTGATTCTCTCCCTCTTAGTAAAAGGTATATTATATCAATATTAATTTAATTCAATAATCATTTAATTACCAATTCTCCCCCTCTCTTAGTCAAAATCTGTCACCTTGATATTAATTTAATTTAAATAATTTAATTTTATTCTTATTCACATCGTCGTTCATTTATTGACTCCAACTTTCTCTTAGTCATATTCTACTTATAGTATGCTTTTGATATTATATTAATTTAATTTAATTCTTATTTACATCATTCATTTATTGATTCTAGCTTTCTCTTAGTCATATTCTACTTATAGTATCCTTTTGATATTTAATTTACTTTAATTAATTTCAACCTCCCCTTTTTCACAATCTTTATTTGCCAACATTTACACAGTCTATTTCTAGAAATTCTCTTACAAATAATCAATAATGCTCATAACATATGACTTCAAGTGGTGTTTCACGAAGACAAGGTGTCTAAACTTTTTTAACAAGTTTTCATTGAGTGACACATAAAATAGTCAATACACAAACACACTAGTAGAATATTTATCTAGGTATGAGCTATGTGATGGATTCAATGTTGTGGAAGTGTACACCATATGAGGGAAAATATAAGAGCCAACTAGAATAGAGATTATTTTAGTCTTTAGATGCCAAAGGCAAGTATTATGCGATGAACCAATGTTCATTGACCAACCAAATATTGGAAGTGGGAACATTGAGGGGTTATTGAAAATCCGACCCTTCTTTTGTCGTTTTATGATATTTGTTGTCCTTCATAAATGCTAAGTTATTTCAAACTTTTATATATTTTTTAAAGAGTTTTTTTTTAATTACCTTTTAAGACAAGTTTGAACCTCTTGGTGATAAAATATGAGAGATGAGATATTGTTACACACACAAACAAAACTCTATTGAATAGTTGAATTATTTACAATAGATTGTGACTCCATTATATAGAGTTYAGAAGTTGTTATCAGATCTAACTTATTCTCAATATAGAAGGAGAGGTTGAGAGAATATCTCAACTACACACCAAAATAGGAGACTAAGTTGGAGAAGATCTCTCACAACCAACTAGATCTACAACAACCTCCTAAATAATAGAATCAAGCAGCTTACATAGAGATAAACTCTACATTACAATAAACATTACAATAGCACACCACAATCTTAATAGTATGATGAATAATCCCACATTAAGTACAAGACAAGTGTGAGTTAATTACTCCAATACCCATCTGTATCTCTATCAATTAAGGTCTTCATCAACATCCCTTAACCATTTTGAAATATTCCAAGCTACTAACTCCATCAAGTTGTTTCTTAACCCTTGTAAAGGTGTATCTCCCGAGTTGAATTTATGAGTTCCCTCCCTAAACAACTGAATCACGAATCTCTCGAAGTCAATTACTGGACAACAATTCACACACCTATCACACAACCTCATTAAAAAACCACTCACATGTCTTCATCAACTAATGAGGGATCATTCCCTAGATCCATAACTCCCAAACTAACTAGACAACCATCCATACTGAGTTTTTACCTAAATCCCTTCTATATTTGGAAACACAATTGTTTCAAACCAGGTAATCAAATCAAATTTGACTACAAATACTGAACAACTAGCCATCCTATGGACATACTTCCATTTACCGAGACACCTAGGTACCCAACCATGGTGCTCACCAGTTCTCTAGGAAAATAGTTTTGTTACAGAATGTATCCGAGTCAGTCTTACACCATGAACTCTGATGACAAGAAAATATGTGGGCACATCTCTCACACAAGAACATAGAAATCTTCACATGAAACACACACTCCATCAATCACTCACAAAACAAATAATCTACTCTCACCTACACTAACACTAATCCTACATATTTACATAGGATTAAAACTCACATCTCTCTCATTTTCATGGGCCCTCTCGTGAGGGAGTAAATCCTAGTCCTGCTCTGATACCACGATACAATATGAGAGATGAGACATTGTTTCACACACAAACAAAACTTTATTGAATGATTGAATGATTTACAATAGATTGTGACTCCATTATATAGAGTCAACAAGTTGTTATCAGATCTAACTTATTCCCAATATAGAAAGAGAGGTTGAGAGAATATCTCAACTACACACCAAACTAGGAGACTAAGTTGGAGAAGATCTCTCACAACCAACTAGGTCTACAACAACCTCCTAAATAATAGAAGAAAACAAATTACGTAGAGATAAACTCTACATTACAATAGAACACCACAATCTTAATAGTATGATGAATAATCTCACATTAAGCACAAGACAAGTATGAGTTAATTATTCCAACACCCTCCCTTAATGAACACTTGTCTAGATCTCTGTCAAGTAAGGTATTCATCAACATCCCTTAACAATTTTGAAATCTTCCAAGCTACTAAATCCATCAAGTTGTCTCTTAACCCTTGTAAAGGTGTAGCTCCCGAGTTGATTTTCTGAGTTCCCTCCCTGAACTCCCGAATCACAGATCTCCCGAAGCCAATTACTAGACAACAACTCACACACCTATCATGTAACCTCATTAGTAGACCACTCACATGTCTTCAATGACTAATGAGGGATTGTTCCCTAGATCCACAATTCTTGAACTAACCAAATAACCATCCATACTGAGCTTTTACTTGGATCCCTTCTAGATTTGGAAACACAATTGCTTCAAACCAAGTAATCAATTCAAATTTGACTACAAAGATTGAACAACTGACCATCCTATGGACATACTTCCATCCACTGAGACACCTAGGTACCCAACCATGGTGCTCACCAGTTCTCTAGGAAAATAGTCTAAATATGGAATGTATCCGAGTCAATTTTACACCATGACCTCTTAGGGCAAGAAAATATGTGGGCATATCTCTCACACAAGCACATAGAAATATTTACATGAAACACACACTTCATCAATCACTCACAAAAAAAATAATTTACTCTCACATACCCTAACACTAATCCTACATATTTACATAGGATTAAAACTCACATCTCTCTCATTTTCATGGGCCCTCCTGTGAGGGAGTCAAGCCCAGTCCTACTCTGATACCATGATAAAATATGAGAGATGAGACATTGTTAGACATATAAACAAAACTCTACTGAATAATTGAATTATTTACAATTGATTGTGAAACCATTATATATAGTTCACAAGTTGTTATCAAATCTAACTTATTCCCAATATAGAAGGAGAGGTTGAGAGAATATCTCAACTACACACCAAACTAGGAGACTAAGTTGGAGAAGATCTCTCACAACCAAATAGGTCTACAACAACCTCCTAAATAATATAATCAAACAACTTACATAACATGTTTGGTTTGGTCATATGTAAAAAAATGATTCCATTGGTTGGTTTGCACAAACCGTTTCCTCTTATATTCATAACCCATGGCTGTTGTTTGGACATGAACTATGTATATGGCCATTGATTGGACATGAATTTAGTTTAACATGTAAAACTTTTTTTTTAAGTTATTACGCTGAAGGCGTTCTTTTAAGGGGAGGTTCCTCTCGGCCTTTTCTTCGTCTGTCCGCCTCCTATTAAAAAGTGCCACGTGAACAATCCACCTCGTATTTTTACTACCACATGTGTCTGTTTACAACAAATCAAAAAATTCTTGCAACTTATCAATAAATGTCGAATGTGGAATTACAAATAATGTTATCTACACATTGTTCATTAATGTCGTTGGTGTGATTGTGGATAAGAAGTTGATGGGTCATGATGTGTTTTAGGAACTAAGAGGTGGTGGAGGAGGTAGTTGGGGTGTTATGATTGAGGTGATGAAGAAGGCAGCTGGGAGGTCGTGTTTTCCTGAAAGGTAAAACCGGTGAGCGGTTCCCACCATTTTCATCGCCTTTGAAGTCTCAAGAAGTTGTTTCCCTGAAAGATAAAACTGGTGAGAGATTCCCACCATTTTCACCGCCTTTGAAGTCTCAAGAACATGTTTTCCTGAAAGATAAAACTGGTGAGCGATTCCCACCATTTTCACCACCTTTGAAGTCTCACAAACCAGGAGGGTTTCAGGAGGGTTGTGTAAAGAATAAACGTAGGTAAATAGATATTTATCTTTTTTTAAATGCTTAGTGGAACAAATGCAAGGGTTTTGTAGATGAGAATCATTTATATATTTAGATAATGAAACCTGTGAACATTTTTGCAGGCACCTTTGCATTTGTGGGAATTAGAGATTGATGCTTGCCTAATTCCAAAGTCCATAGGGTTGTTGAAGCATGTGGAACAGATTGTGATTTATGGAGAAGCAAGTTTTCCATAATATATTTGTAATCTGTGGCGTGAAATGCTTCTTCCACTCACCCACTTTCCCTTCACAAAAGAACAAGGCGTTTTCCATTCCGTAGTTACGTGTCCCCACTTTCCCTTTTCTATTCACTTGCAAATTTCATAGGGTATAGAAGTTGCACTTGTCTACAATTCTCTGGGCATGCTCTTCCATAAGAGGAATAAAGCAGCCTAAGAAAACACCCATTATTTTAACCCAACCCACACAATCGACCTACAGGTCCTCATAGGTTACAAACATCACCTGATTCGGGTTGCGCCTGATTCTTGGTGTACTTATTTAGGACAATCCAAGCTAGTTTCTTGCTACTCTGTGGAGCTTTCCATCTTTCCTTCGCTTTTTTATATTGCTATTTATTCTTCGTAATATGAAAGGTAAGTGGTCTTTTAAAGCCTTCTTGATGTACTTAATTATTTTCATGTTCATATGTTGTAAATTTTTTGAATAAGATGTATAGATGTTGCAACTGGCATATAGTCATATATGTACTTTCAGAGCATCAGGTTTTATTCCGATTCAATTTTCTTTTTTGTCATTTCATGTGATGGCATGTAAAATTGATTTTTCTTCAATAATAACAAAACAAAAAGCAGATTAAGTGGGAAGTGTGGGATGACAAATCTTTCAAAAACCATGTAGCCTAGGATAGTTGTTGCAAGGGTCTTTTTCTTGCACCATAGAAATACACTCATATTAGGTTGGTTGGGATGTGGTTTACAGGTGGGAGTTTGGCACAATGAAGTGTGGGCAACCACCAACCTTAACCAAGCCATTTTCTTGTGCTTTGAACACACTACTCTTTGTTGGCAAATTCAATTAACAGACAACGAATGCTTGTCATTGATGACAACAGTGAAGATGACAGGCAAACATAAGACAAGTTCAGAGAGGTGAATGATCGAAAGCAGTGAATGATCGAAGGCAGCGAATGAGAGAAAGGTTGAAGACAAATCTCTGATCGTTGAAGAGGGAGACAGATCTCAACCGTCAGATCCGAGAGCAGGGTCCGACCACTGTTGGATCGAAGAGAAACTGCACGGTCTTTAAAGTGCAAGGAGAAGTGGGCATAATCACAATATGCAAAATCATGATGAAATCTGAGCCGTCAGATCAAGCTTTGATCTGGACCGTTAATTCCAGTCAGTATCGGGGATCGGGACTTTGAAGTGACAAGAACACTTGACATCAAGAACCCCAATTTCATGATATGCGATATCGCGATTCAATCGCAGCCATTGAATTGAGAATGAGATCTGGACCGTTGATTCTTTTCATGGAGTATCGAGGATCAGGACTTTGAAGTGAAAAAAACATTTGACAACAAGAACCCCGAAATCGCGATATGCTATTTCACGATTTAATCGCAGCCGCTGAATAGAGATCAGATCTGGACCGTTGATTTAACTTCTTGTCGGAGTTTCAAGGATCACGAATTCAAGAGGCAAAGAACTCAATGCATCAAGAATGTCGATTTCGCGATATGTGAAATCGCGATTGAATCTGAATCGTCAGATCAAGAAATGATCTGGACCGTTGATCTGATCTCTCACGAAGTTTCGGGGATCGGGATTTATAAGTGACAAAAACTATGAACACCAAGAATCTCGATTTCGCGATGAGTGAATTCCCGAATTAATTTGAATCGTCAGATCTGATTATGATCTGGATCGTTGATCTGACCGCTTTACGGAATTTTGTGAATCGAGATTTGTAAGTGAAAAGAACATTGAACATAAGGAATGCCGAAACCCGTTTTAAAAAGGCAAGAATAATAAAGGTCATCCAACGGTGTGGATAAAACTTGACTGTGATCGAAGGGTTACTGTTCTCTCTCACAGTTAACTACTGTGTTTGGATTCTTTTAGCAAAACGGACTCATGATTGCAAATCAGTTAGCGTTTTAGTTAGCGTTTTAGTTGCTTGGAAAGTTGTCATATTTTTGCCTAAGGAGTTGGGAAGTTGAACTGTCATGTTCGAGTGTATAAAAGAAGATGAACCAGACTGTGTCGGGTTGGCTGTCATGGAGGGAAAATGAATAAACAGTAAGAAAAGGAAAACGAGCAGCGGCGTAGCAGGAGATGGAGCAAATGTGCAGAGTGAGATGAAACGCAGAGTAGAAGTAGAGAAAAATGAAAGATAGAGCAGAAGTAGAGCCGAATGACAGAAAAAGTTGATGCAGAGCAAACCGGTTAAACAAACAAAAGAAGAGAAGAATTGCAGAAAAGAAGATAGAAGACTAGATTTATAAAGAAGGAAAGATAGGTAAGAATTGACATATTTTCATAAGTTGTCTGTGTATTTATTATTTAATATTTTAGGGAGGTTGGGAGGTGCTCGGGAGGACTGTTGTCCCTAGAGGTTCAAGTGGGAGATTGAACATAGGAAGTTGTAGCTTCCATTTGGTTGTAGCCAGAGAAACAAGGGTGGCAGGGTGGTGCTAGGGAGAACAAGTGTTCTCAGTTATACAGGTTGAAGCTTGTGTAACGGGAAGTTGGTGTTTCCATCCAGTTGGTGCTAGAACATTCAGGAAGTTGGTGCTTCCATCCAGTTGGTGTTGGAATATTCAGGGAGTTGGTGCTTCCTTCTAGTGGGTGCTAGAGAAACCAGAGAGTTGGTGTTCTCAAACAAGTTGCAGCTTGTAAAACAGAGGTAGCAGCCTCGCATTGAGTTGGTGCTCAATTGTAAATGATGTACAGAACTGAAAAAGACTACCTATCATTTCGAAGAAGAAGAGGTTTTCTCCCTTTATGGGTTTCCTCGTGAAAATTTGTCTCTGTGTGTACTTTATGTGTGACTGATGGTCTTTACTTTTATTGTCCATATGCTGTATATTGTTGATGATCACTTGAAGGAAGATTAATAATAATTAAAAGGTATAAAATTGTTTAAGCTCATAAACAATTGATTCACCCCCCCTCTCAGTTGTTTTAGTATTTCCAACAATTGGTATCAGAGTTGGTTCCTTTTATTTAAAGGTAGATCTGTAAGCTTAAACATGACAAGTCATGAAGGGACTTCAGCCTCTAAGCCCCCTCTGTTTGATGGAACAAATTTTACCTTTTGGAAGATTAGAATGAGAACATATTTAATGGCCTTGGGTGCTGATGTTTGGGATGTAGTAGAGACTGGATATACAAAGCCTGTTGTGCTAGCCAACAAGGATGATAAGTTAGAGTTTAGTTTTAATGCTAAGGGGATGAATGCTATATTGAATGGACTTGCTGAAGCTGAGTTTGTAAA
>JASDQU010735720.1:79861-95223 GCA_032191745.1 Picea mariana | reverse complement strand
TAATCTGAACAAAGCATCCTTGAAGGATAATTACCCCTTGCCTAAAATGGATCACCTCCTGCAAAGAGTGGTCGGATCCAGTTGAATTTCTCTGCTAGATGGTTTCTCAGGCTACAACCAGGTCCTAGTTCATCCAGACGATCAGGAAAAAACCGCTTTCACCACACCATGGGGCACTTTCATGTACGTGAAAATGCCTTTCGGTTTGATGAACGCAGGAGCCACGTTCCATAGGGCAATGGATATCACCTTCGTAGAAGAGTCAGGTAAGTTTATTGTCGTTTATCTAGATGATGTGACTATGTTTTCCCAATCCGATGATGAACACCTGCGGCATCTTAGACGAGTTTTCAAAAAGTGTAGGAGGTTCGGAATCTCTTTGAATCCCAAGAAATGTATTTTTGGGTTAGAAGAAGGCAAACTGCTTGGACACGTCATCTCTAAAGAGGGAATCAGAATTGACCCCAGCAGAATAGAGGCCATACTAAAGTTAGAACACCCAAGAAAACTAAAAGAACTACAGTCCTTTATAGGGAAAATTAACTTTCTTCGAAGATTCATTCCTAATCTGGCCGAGCTCCTCCGAAACATTACAAACATGCTAAAAAAAAGACGCAAAAATTAAATGGGATCTTGAGTCCAGGCAATCCTTCGAACAGGTCAAACGAGCACTCACAGAAGCCCCAGTTTTGATTAGTCCCGATTTCACTAAAGATTTCTATCTTTTTTCTTTCGCTTCTGAACATACTATAGCAGTTGTATTATTGCAGAAGAACAGTGAAGGGTATGAAAAACCCATAGCTTTCTTCAGCAAAGCTTTAAGAGATGTTGCCCTGAAATATAATATTATGGAGAAGCAGGCTTTTTCTTTGGTAAAGGCTATAAAGGACTTCAGGGTCTATATTCTCCATTCTCACATCATAGCTTATGTTCCCAACGTGGTAGTAAAGGATATCCTGACACAAGACAACCCGGATGGGAGAAGGGGAAAATGGATTGCAGTTATTCTAGAATATGACATAGAAATTAAGCCCACAAAACTGATCAAAGGCCAAGGCCTTGCTAAACTGATGGCTGAATTTAAATTTCAGGCTCTCGACATTAATTTTCTAGATGTGGCAGATGAACATGGCGAGATGGCGACTTCAAATGTTAGAGAGGTTTTTCGCAACTCTCCATGGTATGCAGACCTTATATTCGTGTTACAAAATTTACAAGCTCCCCCTGGTTTAACTAAAACTAAAGCTAGATTCTTAAAGTTGAAAGCATTGAAATTCTGTATTCTAGAAGGAAATTTGTATTGGAAATACCCTGCAGGTATTCTTTTAAATTGTTTACTGAAATATGAAGCTGACAAAGTGTTGTAGGAGTTTCATGCAGGAGAATGTGGTGGCCATTTGAACTGGAAGGTTACAGCCAACAAAATACTCAGAGCTGGATTTTACTAGCCCACCCTGTTTGCAGATGTACATCAGAAAGTAACAGCATGCCACCAATGCCAATTGTTTGAGGGTAAAAGGAAACTCCTTCCTTTACCTCTTAAATCAATTTCAGTAGAGGCCCCTTTCCAACAATGGGGACTCGATTTCATTGGAAAAATACACCCTCCCTCTTCAGGCCAACATAGGTGGATTCTTACCGCCACTGATTATTTTACCAAATGGATCGAGGTTGTACCAAGCAGGCAAGCCACTGACTCTGTTATTATTAAATTTCTAGAAAATAATATTTTGTCTCGTTTTGGTTGTCCTAGAAATATCATTACTGACAATGCAGCTGCCTTTCGGTCGAAGAAACTCATTGATTTTTGTAATCGTTACCACATTGGCTTGGGGCATTCCACAGCCTACTACCCTCAGGGAAATGGGCTACCAGAATCCTCAAACAAGACTTTGTTAAATATCATCAAGAAAACCTTGAAGGAGAATAAAAAATCATGGCATGATAAGCTGGTATTTTCCTTATGGGCAGACATACTGACCACCAAAAGGTCAATTGGTATGTCACCATACCAGCTAGTCTACGGTACTGAGGCTATGTTCCCAACTTCTTTGGGAGTCCCTGTCATGAAGTTACTTCAAGAAATGCAAGCTGAGCCAAATGACTCCCAGAGAAGAATCAATCAAATGATTCATCTGCAACAGACTAGAGAAGATGTTTTCAACAAAACACAAGTCATCCAAGAGAACATCAAGAAGATCTTCGACAAACGAACCAAGGAGGATGATTTTGACCTGGGAGACCTAGTGTTGAGATGGGATGCCAGGATCAAGGACAAGGGAAAGCATGGGAAATTTGATCATCTATGGACAGGGCCTTACATGATCCAAGCTTTCAGAGGAAACAACGCCTTTTTGCTAAACAATGTCGATGGGTCAGATCTGCCAAGAGCACCTGTGAATGGCAGAATGCTGAAGCATTATATCCCTCCCCAGTAAGAGATTTGCAGAACTCACTCTCCATTGTACATACTGGTTTTTAATTTTCAGTCTTTACTTGCATTTTCTGAAGTGAGGGACGTTGGTCAGTTGGTTGAAGCCCGAANCAAATTTCTTGAAAATAATATTTTATCTCGTTTTGGTTGTCCTAGAAAGATCATTACTGACAATGCAGCTGCCTTTCGGTCAAAGAAACTCATTGATTTCTGCAATCGTTACCACATTGGCTTGGGGCATTCCACAGCCTACTACCCTCAGGGGAATGGGTTGGCGGAATCCTCAAACAAGAATTTGGTAAATATCATCAAGAAAAAATTGCAGGAGAATAAAAAATCATGGCATGATAAGCTGGTATTTGCTTTATGGGTAGACAGACTGACCACCAAAAGGTCAATTGGTATGTCACCATACCAACTGGTCTACGGTACTGAGGCTGTGTTCCCAACTTCTTTGGGAGTCCCTGTCATGAAGTTACTTCAAGAGATGCAAGCTGAACCAAATGACTCCCAGAGAAGAATCAATCAGATGATTCATTTGCAACAGACTAGAGAGGATGTTTTCAACAAAACACAGGTCATCCAGGAAAACATCAAGAAGATCTTTGATAAACGAACCAAGGAAGATGATTTTGAACTAGGAGACCTGGTGTTGAGATGGGATGCCAAGAACGAAGACAAGGGAAAGCATGGGAAATTTGATCATCTGTGGACGGGGCCCTACATGATCCAAGCTTTCAGAGGAAACAATGCTTTCTTGCTAAACAATGCCGATGGGTCAGATCTGCCAGGAGAACCTGTGAATGGCAGAATGTTGAAACATTATATCCCTCCTCAGTAAGATATTTTAAGAAATCACTCTCCATTGTACATACCGGTTTTAATTTTCAGTCTTTATTTGCATTTTCTGAAATGAAGGACATCGGTCAGTTGGTTGAAGCCCGAAGAGAAGGCCCTAAGCTGCTGATCACTATTTTTCAAAATTTCCCTTATAATCAAACCAGTGAAGGCTACTAGATAGATGGGTTTAGGATGACAGGAAACTAGATTCTTGGCACTTAACAGGGTAAGTACCATCCCCAGGTGGAGCCGCTGTTATCACCCCATAAATTATGGGAATCAACTTATGACTTGGATATTATGGATACTATCTGTATCTAGTGTTTTTTATTGGAAGTCGATTTTTCATTTTTGCAAAAGAAAAGAAAAAAGAAAAGAAAAGAGGGCAAAAAAGAATTGAAACAAAAAGCCCCATGCAATAATAGTAACTTGGTCATACCTTTCAAGCATGACCAAGTTCTTTTAAATTTTCAATGTTGATAGGTTAGTGAATGCATCTGACCAGACCATCTAATCCTGGTCAGATAGCCCCTAGGTTAGAATTAGTGAATAAATCTAACCAGACTGTCTAATCCTGGTCAGATATCACTTAGGAAGAAATATATCTTAACCCAACAGTCTAATCTGGGTTAATTGTCTTGTGAAAGTAGGTTAGAATGTAGATTAATTGCTTTGCTTGTCTTGCCCAAATAAAACCCACTTGAAGAAAATGCTACATCGAGTCTCCGATGCATAAGGATAGTTGAAATGATGTCCCCTTGGTGGTGTCTATGACAAAATTGGGAAAAAACCCATAAGAAGGCACTAATCCTAAGTTTTTCCTACACATGACCTCCAATCACCAACCTCCACGTCAGTTGTCCGTATACTTGGGCCGCCGTCTCCTGCCATATCACCCCAAGTGGCCCGTTGTCCATTTATTACAGGATAACATACCCATTATCCTGCTGACCTATCTCCCGCGCCAAACCGACCCATGTTTGAATAAAACTACCGTTTCCCTTTTCATTTGTTATTCATCCATCATGACAGAAACCTCTTATTCCTCCATTGCTTCCACATCACCTTCACCTACAGTCAGTCGACCCCACTAATGTATTGTTTATTGCAGGTACAGTTGCCGAAATGGTGTCAAAGACAAAACAAGTGGACGAGGAAGAGAATCCTTTTCTTCCTCCCCCGATTGACCTGGATAAAATTCCCTTGGTCGATAAAGATCGCTTGATAGCTGATACTATATGCAGTTTCGACTTTTCTGATCTTCAGTCATGGCTCCGGGAGGTTTTCCTGGACCAGAGCGACGAGATTGGACTCTGGGAGTCCAATTTGTCCCTGTATCTCTTCCCCCAGATTCATAATTTCCCCGAGTTTGCCCTCAAATGCCAGGCCCACTACATCCCCGACCAAAAAGCCATCGTGTCTTCATCCAGAGACGTCCTTTTCTTCATCACCCCTGAAGATATTGACCAGATGTTGCAAATTACCCGCGCGGAATCTGCGTCCCCATTCAACTTAGAAATCCTCACCGAGCTATATCAGAAAATGACCTTCCCTCAGAGAGCTCAGATCTTCGAGCTTTTTCTCCTCACTTCCACTCCACTCCCGTCCACCAATCCCCCGTACCCTTCCTCCATGTTTTCCACCAAAGGAAATCAAATCATTTCTTCTCTGTGTGCCCTGCTTGGTTACTATTCTGATCAATGGGTAGATGAGCCCATCCTGGGTTTTCTGTCCATCTTCTCAAACGATGAACAACCGACCACACAGTTCGACTACAACACCTTCTTGGCCAATAATATCCAGGAACAATTTGTTAATTTCTCCACAGAAGGCATGTTTAGGTATTCATCCATTCTGGCTTACATGTTCATCTATTTTCAAGCCGACAGGTTCAATTTCTCCATGAAGAAGATGGATGCAGACGGGAGGCCCCAGCCAGTCACAGCGTGGACTTATCTTCTGAAACATAATTCAGTTGAATACGACTTCAAAGCGTTCATTGATCAGTTTTACCACCTTGTGGTAAGTATGTTGAGTGGCATGCCTGAGCCACGAATAAATGATGAAGTCCAGAGAATTCTGTATCTCTCGGACAATGTTAAAACTGGAGACTGGTATTTATGTCAGAATCACACCGAAATTAGAGTTTTCGGGTGCGAATTGGCACCTTACAAACTGCCTCAATATGTGCCGGTAAGGATTTTTGCATTAGAATATATTAGGCAGATGATGAATTCTGATGATATTCATTTTGTTTCCCTTAAGAAAAAAACAGCAATTGAGAATCAAGGGACAAATTGGTTCTTTCATCTGCAATAGCCGAGGTGCAGGGGAAGAAGCAGATAGAATGTTGAAGGAGATGAAATTATCTACGAGTTTCATTTGGCACTATGATCCATACAGGATCATTTCAGATATGAGGGTGAAAAACAAAAATGCCCCGTATGCTCATGAGTCCAAGCCGGAGATCGAGAAATTTGCAAATCAGACAGTATGGTTGCCGGAAACTTTGATGGACTTGGAACAGCAGGTGCCCTCGGCAAGTGCGCTACCCGCTACCACACCTCAGGTCTTCAAGGAGAAGAGGCCCCGATAGGAGTCATCTCCTCCTGTAACAGAGGTGTCATCAGAGGAATTCCAAATTCACTCCAAAAAGACGAAGACAGTTTCAACGCCTGGCGCAACAATAGAACAGGAAGTTTCGACTACCACAGTAACTACCACGAGGGTCAAACCAGTCACTCTACCTTTTGGTTCAGTTCAACATAAGGGAATAACAACAGTATTAAAATCTACAGATTCTCCCTTAGATACTCCGCCAAGCAAGACTGGGCCCAAATTGGGCATTTTTGAAAAATATGACTTGATCAAGAAGAAGAACCAGACACTCACTAGCAGCACTTATGCCCAGTTCCAGAAGCAGTCGTCTACAGCCCAACATAGACTTCTTTCGGCATTTGACACAGAGAAGGGTAGGATGCATATGGCTTAGCTCCAAGCACAAGTGCCGGATCCCAAGGTGATATCAGATTACAAAAGGGCCACCTTTGAGTTCCAGGCTAAGGACGTGCATCCAACAGATCAGATGAATCTGCACAAGAAAACTGGGGAGATGGTTTTCCACACTTTGGCCCACGCTTCAACTTTTGCATCAAAGTTTCGGATAGCTTTGAACAATTCCCAGACCCAACTTAAGCTGGAGAAAATATCATCCTTCGTGAAAGACAACAGAATCAAGATGTTGGAGGAACTGGTCCTCAAGATCGGTTACGACCCTGCGAACGTCAAGGCTGCCGAAGAGATGGTTAAAAAGAAAAATGCTGACATCGCATCCTTAAGAAAACGACTAAATCTCCCTCCAACAGAAGACCCACAGGCAAAGGAGATAGCTGAAAAGGAAGGTGAAAAGGATGAGATGCTGAAATTACTCATGGAGCAGAATGCTCAGTTAAAAGAGATGGAGGCGGAGATGGAGAGGCTGCTAAAGGAGAAAGAGAAGGAAAAGCCAATGGAAGGCATTCCATTGAGTGCTATCCCAATTGCAGGGTTGAGCACAACAACGGTGACAACCATTCCTTCTGCAACATCAGTGCCCCTACCAGAAGGAACAACAGACCTCGCCAAGTCCATGGAGAGGATGAACCTGCAAGAGTCAGAAATTAGCAGGCTTAAGAAAGAAGTGGAGAACCTCCAGGAGCTAAAGACTTCTTTCCAGACAAGCCTATCCAAAGAAAAACAGGTGAATGAGCAAATCAGGAAGGAGTTACAGCAACTCCAAAAACAGACAATGGCAGGGAAGACTTTGGATGAGGTCAAAGAGATCGTGTGAACGGATATTTCCAAGTCTATAAATGAAATCTGGCCAATGGTTCAAATCATGTTTGAACAAAATGAGTTGCTCGAGAGAAGCAAGCAAGCTGTGGAGAAAATCAGATTGGAGCTGGGAGACATGCCAGCCCAAGCGAATGAAATCATAAGGTTCTTGAATTCCAAGACCAGGGAGGAACTCGAGGAATTGAAGATTGAGGACAGGACATAAACTATATTGGAGGTGAAAAAGGTTCTAACCAAAAGAGGTCTCATGCTTCAGCTTGAGGAAAAGATTCAATTCATGGATCAAGGAGTGAAGAAGTTTTTAAATAAGATAGATGCTCTTCAAAGGAAGGGCCTGCCTGGTCTGAAGGTCATTAATGACAAATTAATGACACTCCCTGATTACAAGAAAAGGTTGGCTGAACTGTCGAAGGACAGTTCCAAGTTTGCAGGTATACAGGGAAGCATCACAGGTAGAGCATTCATGGATGCCTTGCAGTTGGATATTAGTATCCGGCATGAGATTAAGCACATATTCATCATCAAGTCTACATTCGCTAAGTACACAGACATGGATGAAGTGTTACGGAGATTGCTTAAAGTCACAGTGCCAGGTCATCTCAGATGGGAAGAACTGTGCGATCTACTAGATTAATAGATGAGNAACTAGTCACTCTACCTTTTGGCTCAGGTCAGCATAAGGGAATAACAACAGCATTAAAATCTACAGATTCTCCCTTAGATACTCCGCTAAGCAAGACTGGGCCCAAATTGGGAATTTTTGAAAAATATGACTTGATCAAGAAGAAGAACCAGACACTCACTAGAAGCACTTATGCCCAGTTCCAGAAGCAGTCGTCTACATCCCAGCATAGACTTCTTTCGGCATTTGACACAGAGAAGGGTAGGATGCATATGGCTTACCTCCAAGCACAAGTGTCGAATCCCAAGGTGATATCAGATTACAAAAGGGCCACCTTTGAGTTCCAGGCTAAGGACGTGCATCCAGCAGATCAGATGGAATTGCACAAGCAAACTAGGGAGATGGTTTTCCACAGTTTGGCCCACACTTCAGCTTCTGCATCAAAGTTTCGTATAGCTTTGAACAATGCCCAGACCCAACTTAAGCTGGAGAAAATATCATCCTTTGCGAAAGACAACAAAATCAAGACATTGGAGGAACTGGTCCTCAAGATCGGTTACGACCCTGCGAACGTCAAGGCTGCCGAAGAGATGGTTAAAAATAAAAATGCTGACATCGCATCCTTAAGAAAACAGCTAAAGCTCCCTCCAACAGAAGACCCACAGGCAAAGGAGATAGCTGAAAAGGAAGGTGAAAAGGATGAGATGCTGAAATTACTCATGGAGCAGAACGCTTAGTTAAAAGAGATGGAGGCGGAGATGGAGAGGCTGCTAAAGGAGAAAGAGCAGGCAAAGCCAATGGAAGGCATTCTATTGAGTGCTATCCCAATTGCAGGGTTGAGCACAACAACGGTGACAGCCATTCCTTCTGCAACATCAGTGCCCCTACCAGAAGGAACAACAGACCTCGCCAAGTCCATGGAGAGGATGAACTTGCAAGAGTCAGAAATTAGCAGGCTTAAGAAAGAAGTGGAGAACCTCCGAGAGCTAAAGACTTCTTTCCAGAAAAGCCTATCCAAAGAAAAATAGGTGAATGAGCAAATCAGGAAGGAGTTACATCAACTCCAAAAACAGACAATGGCAGGGAAGACTTTGGCTGAGGTCAAAGAGATTGTGTGGACGGATATTTCCAAGTCTATAAATGAAATCTGGCCAATGGTTCAAATCATGTTTGAATAAAATGAGTTGCTCGAGAGAAGCAAGCAAGCTGTGGAGAAAATCAGATTGGAGATGGGAGACATGCCAGCCCAAGCGAATGAAATCATAAGGTTCCTGAATTCCAAGACTAGGGAGGAACTCGAGGAATTGAAGATTGAGGACAGGACATAAACTATATTGGAGGTGAAAAGGGTTCTAACCAAAAGAGGTCTCATGCTTCAGCTTGAGGAAAAGATTCAAGTCATGGATCAAGGAGTGCAAATTTTTTTCAATAAGATAGATGCTCTTCAAAGGAAGGGCCTGCCTGGTCTGAAGGTCATTAATGACAAATTAATGACACTCCCTGATTACAAGAAAAGGTTGACTGAAGTGTCGGAGGACAGTTCCAAGTTTGCAGGTATACAGGGAAGCATCACAGGTAGAGAATTCATGGATGCCTTGCAATTGGATATTAGTATCCAGCATGAGATTAAGCACATATTCATCATCAAGCCTACATTCGCTAAGTACACAGACATGGATGAAGTGTATCGGAGATTGTTTAAAGTCACAGTGCCAGGTCATCTCAGATGGGAAGAACTATGTGATCTACTAGATTAGCAGATGAGCTGTCACAATCCAGTCACCTGTCCAGTCAGAAGAGGTTGCGGAGGCACCTCGCCAACGACCTACCCCAGAAATTCAGCATACAGTTGTATTGAGTCATCAAACAGTTTTGATTAGTTAAGTTAGTTAGTCTAAAAATAGAATGATCACGTCCTGATCAGTTATGACAAGCAGGTTTGTATTTTGAATTATAAATACTTCATCTTTCGAAGTATTGAGGGTTGTTGATTTGCGCACCCTATTGCTATCACACTGTATCACCATTAATAAAGAAGAGGCATTTTCCAGGATTCTTGCGTATGTTCACTGGTGATGTGACTTTCTAAGTTAAATGTTTTTCTTTCTCGGTAATCATTTTGTTTTCTTGAACTAATCTTTATGAATAGCGTAATGTTGCAGGATTTATCTCTGATACCCTATTTCCGATTCTAAAAGATCTTAATGTTTATCTTCTAAATATCTTCAATTAAGAAATTATTAACTGCTTGTTAGTTGAAGTTATTTTTCTTATCTTTTCTTCTGTCCATCATTTTAATTACTAAAAGATCCAGTGAATGTATTATCTCGCCCTGTGAAAATCTTCTTTGGCATTTATGGTTATTTCTCAGATTTGATTAAACACAGACCCCATAGCCCAATGGATGTGTAGACCGTCTCAACCAATCTCAAAAACTCTTTTGCAACAAAACCAATGATCTTTATACCTAGCCTAATACCTGAAATTAAAAAACAAAGTTAAATCATACAGAGAGATCCCTCTCTGAAGCTGGAAGGGCTAGATCCCATCTTTAAAAGCGGTTGGATAAGGTTACCTTAGTAGATTTCTTCTTTTTCAACCTCTAGGAAATTTACCAAGCGCTAACATAAATGGCGACTTCACTGGGGAGAACTAAAACTGATAATCTCATGACTTCCTTCCCCTAAAGAAAGTTTGACTCTGAGAAGAAAGTAATGATTAGAGGTTGATTAACTCTATACATATTATTTTCAGAATCTCTCTTTGAACCTTTCNGTATCATTTTTGAGGAGATCCACCATTAATAAAGAAGAGGCATTTTACATGATTCTTGCGTATGTTCACTGGTGATGTGACTTTCTAAGTTAAATGTTTTTCTTTCTCGGTAATCATTTTGTTTTCTGGAACTAATATTTCTGAATAGCGTAATGTTGCAGGATTTATCTCTGATATCCTGTTTCCGATTCTAAAAGATCTTAATGTTTATCTTCTAAATATCTTCAATTAAGAAATTCTTAACTGCTTTTAGTTGAAGTTATTTTTCTTATCTTTTCTTCTGTCCATCATTTTAATTACTAAAAGATCCAGTGAATGTATTATCTCGCCCTGTGAAAATCTTCTTTGGCGTTTATGGATATTTCTCATATTTGATTAAACACAGACCCCATAGCCCAATGGATGTGTAGACCGTCTCAACCAATCTCAAAAAATCTTTTACAACAAAACTAACGATCTTTATACCTAGCCTAATACCTGAAATTAAAAAACAAAGTTAAATCATACAGAGAGACCCCTCTCTGAAGCTGGAAGGGCTAGATCCCAGCTTTAAAAGCGGTTTGATAAGGTTACCTTAGTAGATTTCTTCTTTTTCAACCTCTAGGAAATTTACCAAGCGCTAACAGTAGGAAGTAGATTCTTCTTGGATTTCCCTAGCTAGCCCAAGATCCTGTAGATCACCCCAGCTATAGAAGGATGTCCTTCCTCAAATAACACTTTGTTCCCTTCCAGCCAGATATGCTAGCATATAATAGAAGGAAACATGTGCCAACATGGATGCTTGTGACACCAATCCTTGAAGAGCTTTTGTAGGTTCCCACCAATCCAACATGTATTTATCTTAAGTACTACCAGCATCTTTGTCCAAACTTGTTGGGCAAAAGTACAATGTATCATCATGTGTTGTGACAAGTCTGTGTCTTTTTTGAAAAGGGAACATATTCCCGGTCACTGCCACCCTCTTATTTGCAAATTGTCCCAAGAGAGGATCATGTTCTCCATCAACAACCAGGTAAATAGTTTGAGTTTAAGTGTCAGATCCCATTGCCATAGAGTGTTGTGCCACCATTTGGTGCTTCTTATCCAAATTTTCGACGCTATAACATCATAGGCATTTTTTGCTGTCATAACCCCCATGGATAAGTTCCCTGTCCAGACTAGCTCATCCAAGGAATCTGTGATAAGTATGCCTTCGTGTGCCATGACTCTGCAACAGTCCTCCCATTATTTTTCCTCTGATCCACCCAATTGCATCTCCCTAGCCGATTTCCACTGATTCGAAGAAAGTATTTGGCTGCCCCTGTCTGTGATTTGGAATAGAAAGTGGTATCTTCTTTCCACTGATTCGAAGAAAGTCTTTGGCTGCCCCAATCGCATCTCCCTAGCCGATTTCCACTAATTCAAAGAAATTCTTTGGCTTCCCCTGTCTGTGATTTGGAATAGAAAGTGGTATCCTCTTGATCTTAGAGAGCTGATGAGTCCACTTTATAAAAAGGAGCGCTTACCCAACCCTAGAATTGCGTCTTCTCCAAGATGAATGAACATCCTTGAGCTAGGACTCTATGCGGTCCAATGAGCCACCACATGAAAATATTTTGGAGGCACCTCTAGGTGTTTGAGGTTTTTGGTGTGCTTGTGAAGGGTCTTCTCATCCAAGATGCCACCGACTGGGAATGCATATATTTATCCATAATGACCATGTACCAGAGCCCATCCTTCATTAGACAGGGCCACAATGTGTTTGCAGCTAGCGCTTTGTTGAACCAATTTAGATGTTTGAAACCCCAACCATTGTAGACTTTAGGCTTTGACAGGTCCTCCCATTTTCATAAATGGATATTCTTTGACTCCCCACATCCTGACCATAAGAACATGTACGTCATTTTCATGATCCTATTAAGGACTAAGAGTGGCACATTTTCTATCACCAACTAGTATACTGGTAGGCTTTCAAGTACAAATTTAACCAACACGTGCCTCCCACCCACTGTTAGCCAACGATGACACCAATTTCCGATCCTTTTTTTGAATTTTTGCAGGAGCCAATGCCAGTCCTCTACCTTGTAGTTTGTTGGCTTGAGGAAGTAACCCAGGTACCGAAGACATGCATCCAATCCAACGAAATTATAGGGGAGGTTTTTAAGAATTCAGATAAGTGTCTTCAATACCTGAGTGGTGCAATGAAGATTTTAGTGGATTTATAACGTCATAGGCATTTTTTGTTGTCATAACCCCCATGGATAAGTTCCCTGTCCAAACTAGCTCATCCAAGGAATTTGTGATAAGTATGCCTTTATGTGCCATGACTCTGCAATATTCCTCCCATTCTTCTGCCTCTGATCCACCCAATCCCATCTCCCTAGCTGATTTCCACTGATTCGAAGAAAGTCTTTGGCTTCCCTTGTCTGTGATTTGGAATAGAAAGTGGTATCCTCTTGATCTTAAAGAGTTGATGAGTCCACTTTATAAAAAGGAGCGCTTACCCAACCCTAGAATTGCGTCTTCTCCAAGACGAATGAACATCCTTGAGAGAGGCCTCCATGCGGTCCAATGAGCCACCACATGAAAATATTTTTGGAGGCACCTCCAGGTGTTTGAGGCTTTTGGTGTGTTCATGAAGGGTCTTCTCATCCAAGATGCCACCGATTGGGAGTGCAGATATTTATCCATAATGACCATGTGCCAGAGCCCATCCTTCATTAGACAAGGCCACAATGTGTTTGTAGTCAGCGCTTTGTTGAACCAATTCAAATGTTTGAAACCCCAACCATTGTAGACTTTAGGCTTTGACAGGTCCTCCCATTTTCATAAATGGATATGCTTTGACTCGCCACATCCCGACCATAAGAACATGTACATCATTTTCTTGATCCTGTTAAGGACTAAGAGTGGCATATTTGCTATTGCCAACTAGTATACTGGTAGGATTTCAAGTACAACTTTAACCAACACGTGCCTCCCACCCACTGTCAGCCAACGATGACACCAATTTCCGATCCTTTTTTCGAATTTTTGCAGGAGCCAATGCCAGTCCTCTACCTTGTAGTTTGTTGGCTTGAGGAAGTAACCCAAGTATCGAAGACATGCATCCAATCCAACAAAGTTATAGGGGAGCTTTCTAAGAATTCAGATAAGTGCCTTCAATACCTGAGTGGTGCAATGAAGATTTTAGTGGATTTATGACCAACCCCGATGCTCTGCAGGAGGAAGAAATTACTGAAGCTATCTCCTCCCAATATGAAGCTCGTGCTTTATTCATGATCAAGATGTCATCCGCAAACAAAAGGAGGATGATCTTGAGAAGTCTTGAGGTATTAACCCCTGATAGTTTTCCATTAGAAAGTGCCTGCTTGAGCATTAAACTCAGTCCCTCCATAACTAAGATGAAAAGCAAAGGAGATAAGGGGCATCCTTGTCTTAGCTCATGCCCACTTTTGAAAAATGTGGTAGGACCTCCATTTACCATAATCACAAAATTTGGCGAGGTTGCACAACTCATAATCCAATTTGTTGACTTTAGCCCTCTACCAGTCTTTAAGAGAATTAACCTGAGGAAGTCCCAGTTAACGCAATCCTAAGCTTTCTGTAGATCCGACTTTAAAACTAGGGCTTTCAACTTTTTAGATTTAATGATATGTAAGCATTCTTGTGCTACACCAACAACATCCAAGATTTTCCTTCCCTTTAAGAACCCAAATTGATCTATTGATAAAGATTTTGAGAATACCGGCTTCAATGAAATCCCAATGAGTTTTGAAATCACTTTGTAAGCTAGATTGTAGAGGGCAATAGGTCTAAAATCCCCAAATCTTGTCGGCTTATCCACTTTCAAAATTAGATCTAAAAAAGTCAAATTTAAAGAACTTACCATCTAACCCGAGCTTCTTGACTCATACACTGCTTCCTGTACATTTGTCCCTAATAAATCAAAGAACTTGAGGAATAATTCCACCATTCAGCCATCCGGCCCGAGGCTCTTGTCCTTGGCAAAACTCTTCAGCACAAGTTTGATTTCTTCTACCGTGCTAGGCTTTTCAAGCTCTTGAACATCACTCTCTGTGAAGAAACAAAGATAATGTTGTACTACCTTCACCTGATCAACAATTGTATTATTTCATGTGTCGTCATAGAGGCCTTTGAAAAATCTCACAGCTTCAGACTCAATGTCTTCCTATCCCGTGTGGATGATGACTCACCTCTCTCTACCCTAAATCCAAAGATTCAATACTTGGATCACTAATCCCCTATCTAGTCATTGGTAATTTTATTGATAATTCTCCTTCTTCCCTTTATTCTTATCCATACTTACTCTCCTCTTTCAACCCCTTTTTTTCCTTTAATCCTGTTCCAGGGTAACTCTCTTCTAAGTTTTCTATTTTTTAGGGTTTAATCTCATCTATTCTCGTTTCTCCTTTCTCCTTCCCCATGAATCATTTAATTATTGATTCTCTCCCTCTTAGTAAAAGGTATATTATATCAATATTAATTTAATTCAATAATCATTTAATTACCAATTCTCTCCCTCTCTTAGTCAAAATCTCTCACCTTGATATTAATTTAATTTAAATAATTTAATTTTATTCTTATTCACATCGTTCAATTATTGACTCAAACTTTCTCTTAGTCATATTCTACTTATAGTATGCTTTTGATATTATATTAATTTAATTTAATTCTTATTCACATCATTCATTTATTGATTCTAGCTTTCTCTTAGTCATATTCTACTTATAGTATCCTTTTGATATTTAATTTACTTTAATTAATTTCAACCTCCCCTTTTTCACAATCTTTATTTGCCAACATTTACACAGTCTATTTCTAGAAATTCTCTTACAAATAATCAATAATGCTCAT
>JASDQU010735719.1:128341-187311 GCA_032191745.1 Picea mariana | reverse complement strand
TTTGTAGTTCATTTATGTCCCTACGCATTTCTTCACCTTCATCAAGAGTCCAAGTAGGATTTTCTGGAGGCTTATTTGGTGTAGAAGTTCCCTTTTTGGGTGGCATGTTGGCTAAGTATTACTTTTGAACCTTGATTTTGAGGTGGTTCTACTAGACAATATTTCTTTTGTTGTATCTCCCAAGTTTCGGCCCTTCTAGGTATGAAACTTTATTTTATGTATTTCTCTGATATTTCTTCTCTACAATTCCATAGGTCTAATAATAATTGGATGTGCCAAGCGGAATTTACGATAACTTCCCCACAACTTGTCAGTTTTTGGCCTTTCTAGGAGATCTCACTTGTATAGTGTGCCCTACATAAAATAATTGATATAAAATTTTGAAACTCGCACCAAAGATGCTACAGACTGTCCATGATCCAATGAAACTAGTCCTGTGCAATTTGGATACTCGAGGAAGAAGTTATGAGTGTTTTAATTGGAACACCTTATTGAGACTAGTCAATCGGACTAGTCAGATACCCTATCTTACACAGGGTGTATCTACAAATTTAATATCACCCAGAAGCTAAACTTTGTACCACAAATAAATTACTAATTTTTGTAAATATCCTTTAAATTTTAGGGTCTGAAATGTTACAAAAAATTGTTTATAGAGAAAATTCCGCAAAGACTCAATTCAAGATTATTCCAGAACCCTATCTTGTATAGGCTATATCTCTGAAAGTATAAGGCCTTAGGAGCTGAATTTTGAACCCAACGTACCTTGATCCGTCTACTAAATATCCTCCAGGTCGTTCCTTCTGAAACATTGTAGAAAAAAATGTTATAGCGAAAATTCCAAGGTGTCTTAGATGTAGCAATGAAACCCCAAGACCTTGAGCTATGATACCATATGTTAAGAACCAAATATCAATATAGCATAGAAAATCCTCAGAAAAAGTACTCAACACCTTGAAAAAGAGATAATTTAACATAATGAGCCTCTTCGAGGGGGCAAACTCCTTTTACCCCACTTAAATTTTCAAGTACAAGATGATTCAAAATGAAAATGTCTCCTTGGTATATATAGGAGACTAGGAGGTATAATTACAACTAATGGTCTAAAGACGACATAAATAAAATAACATTACTAATATAATATGCCCCAATTAAGGGGTAATGAGCCAATATTAGGGCCTAACACATAATATTCTCGTCCTTGGGAAAAATGACACGGAAAGGATCTGGAGATAAATCACCAAGAGAGGGGGTAGAAGGGGTTGTTGATTGAATGGCCTAATAGGCATATTCGATCGGACTCAAAGGAATTTCATCGCCGTAATGAAGATGATCGTCGGAGTTGGGTACCATCCATGGGTCATGAGACATAGGGGTTCCATGAATGGAGTTGGAGATCATGTTGATCGAGGCGACAGACGAATGTGGAACATCGGGTGGTGGGATGGGGAAGGTACCCATTAACGAGAAGTCTTTTAGAAAACCCACACCGACATTCTCGTATCTCAGGGGGGTTTTGGAAATGAACAGTATGTTGTCGATATATGCATCAGAGTTAAAGAAGGATAATTGTTCAATGGTAATTACCTTTCCTTGATGTGGGAAATGCACGACACAGAAAAGAGTTGACACAAGTGCGCGCATGGAATCAATCCAGCTATGGCCAAGTAGAAGGTTGTAATAGAGAGGAGCGTCAAAGACCTCCACTTCAACTTGGACCATTTTTCCTTCTAATGTAATCAACAATGAAGGGAGGACACTATAAGGCCTAAAACTGGAGCCATTAAAGGCTTTGAGCGTGTTGTGGGATTCTATCAAAGGAGGAGATTCGATGGCTTTCCAGTAGGTAATAGACATGACACAAGTCGAGGCACCCTCGTCGATAACTATTCTACAAAAAAAATTTCGGAGACAATAAATTGTATTTGGAATGCGATTTGAGGAGGTAACCTTGGAATGTGATCTTCCAAGTCAAAAACTATTAAATTCGTATTCGTAGGGTCAATTCGACCAATAGCTTTCAACAGTGCCTTCCGTTGTATAGGAAAACTCTAGAGGACTTCGAGGGCTGAAATCACGGACAGTTCTTGGGCTAGATCTTAGACAATACTATAGTTTTGGGCAGCACATGCATGGGGATTGAAAGACAATTTTTGAACAACGCCCTTTGGAGGAGGGAGAAAAAATGTATCGAGGCTCATTCATTTGAGATGAAGAGTACCGTTGGTAGGTGGAGTCATGGAAGATGGTTGGATCAATGAAGGAGGTATTGCGTCAACCTTTTCTTTGGAGGAAGAATAATATTTGGCTCGAGTGGTAAGTGTGATGTCATTTTGCTTTGAATCTCCTGTACACATTAAGACATAGGATGTATTGGAGCGGGTAGGTTGGTCATGAATGATCAATTGGGCATGTTGTTGAGAAGGGAAAGGTTGTGATAATACAGCCAGAGTGGGTGGTTTCATGGTCCCTTGAAGGAACTTAGTAACCTCTACTCATCGTGGACAATCCTTAGTGTAGTGATCATCACCATAGATAAGACAAGGGTATCATGGTTTATGCTTATCCCTATTGTCAACATGTGGTGTTTTGGTTCTCTCTGCTTGTGAATTATTTTTGTCCTCCTTATTCTTACCCTTTCCTTTTCTATATTTTCTTTTACCGGCGAGGGTATATTGAACATCATTTACCTCAGAAGTCTTTCCAGTGGGAGGGGTAGGAGATGGAGCATTTTGAACATTAGAAGAAATGGGTTTGGGGTTTTTGCTAGAGGTTTGGATAGAATGAGGTTGGGCATGGAAAGTGCCAATCACACCGTCGATTGCATGAGAAGCAACAAGAGTAGTTGAAGTGGAAGAAGTAGAAGGATGAGGCGCATCAAGGAGTAAGTCGTAAAGAGTACCCATTTGTGAGTAAATGAGGTCAAGGTATTGAGCATGACTAATGGATTTTTCTTCTGTGAAAACTCCACCCATGGCGATGTCATGACCGATATTGTTCAGAAATGATTTCATGAATTGCTCTGCCAGCAACTGATCAAGAAGTTCGAGTTTGATGAGATGTCATCTCCGTTGCCACTCATGAATGTGATCGTAGATATGAGTGGCTTTGGTTTGTTTGAAAGAACTCAAAATCTCCGTCCCTATTTCATAATAGATCGATAACTGGTAGTGGGTGAGGAAATCCATAGCGAGGGTGTTGAAGTTGGTGAAGAAACCTCATGGTATATCTATACCACTTCACAGTAGAACCCGTGAGGGTTCACGAAAAAAGGTGTAAACGAATAGAGTCATCCATCAAGGAGTTGGATGAGCACCAAAGGTGAAAAGTCATTATGTGATTGTTTGGGTCCTCTCCTGGTTTACCATCGAAATTAGGGATGTCATATGGTAGTTTGGCCGGTATGGCAAGCCATTGAGGAGAGTGACAGATCGGATCATTTAAAATCCTTGATAGATCTAGGAGATCCAGGGTGGATAAGAAAGGTAACTGTCTATTCACATGCGGGTACTGGTGAATTTGGGGAGGGAGTCTCGTCAGTAAACCAGTGGGACCATAAGTAGTCTGCATATAGTGCGAGGATCCAGGCAGATTCGGTTGTTGGTGTAGAAACCAGTAACTCATAGGGTTGTACCCTTCAACGGGGGAGTGGGGTTGAGCATTTGAGCCCAAAATAGGATTAGACATGCCTGGATATGGTTGGCCTGTACTAGGGGGCATGATAGAGTTAGTTTGAGGCTATTTCCCCCCAGTCGATGGAGGATTATGTTGTATAAGATGATTCCAATACTGGGCCAAGGATGGAGGTATGTTTTTTCCATAGGGTGGGGTCAGTGGGGGTTACCCTCCAATCAGGGGTTGTGTCCCAATTGGGATTTGTCCTGCAAGGGGGATTTGAGTTTGGCCTCCTTGGTGAAATTGTCCACCAACAGGAATCTGGTAATTCGGTGTGAACGGCGGAATGGTGCCACTGGGATCAGTTCCTCTGATAGAGGATGGAAGAGGTCCTATGAAAGGGGGTGGAGGAAGTGTCGGAATGAAACTAGGAATATGGTTCCCAGAAGGAGTGGAACCGCCAAGAGTCCCGGATGAGATTTGCGTAGGTGCGGGAATAGAAGCATTCAACGCATGATATTCAGGTGGAAGTGTTGGGGTGACTCTGGGTGAAAGTGTTGTGCTAATGGGGGCTTGGCTAGCCATGATAATCCCAGTGTGAGGACTTGTAGTATCTGTGTAATGGGTCATTTGTAGAGGGAGATTCAAGATGTGGTCATTTCACAGAGCTTCTATACTAGGAAAATAATAAGCAATAGTAAAAGGTACAGCATCTGGATCAGTTGTTTCGGGAAACTCAAGTGTGACAGTGATATCAACATCTACTCCTGAGCCAAAGAGATCCCATCTAAAAATGCCAGTAGTCCGAAAAGGATATTGACCCTCAAGTCCTATAAAAGGTTCGGTTGGTAACCCAAAAGACTGAACCACCAGATCTCTAAAAGAATTCACTCGAACAATACGTCTCTCGGAGTCGGGATGAAGTTGAAAGTCCTCTCGAGAATTGGTAATCCAGAACCGTTCTAGAGAGTTAGTTCTTTCCACTTGTGGAGTGGCAATGTCTTGGACTTCACTCTATTGAGGAGAGCCCACCGGGGAGTTGGGAGGTAAGGGTTGAGAACTTTCCATATTTTCTGGGGGTAAGCCTTGCATTCTATGTGAATGGCATGGAGGGTCAATTGTGATCGAGCTAGAAACTTACGAAGGAAATTCTATGGTCAAATTGGGTAAACAAACAACATCCGCTAGTAAAAATCTAGGAAGAAAAACAAAGCAAACAATACCTTCTAATTCCGAAGTCACTAGTTGGTGATGAAATCCAACGTCACAATGACGAGACAAGAAGGGGTTGGGGTGGGGTGGAAAAGTTACGTTGGTGACCTACTTAACAGAATTACACCCTGGTGCACGCTCCCACACATAATCATGGGTATACCCTCCAAGGAGCCTGAGTGATTTTGGCCAATATCAATTCCAGGTATCGTGAAGACTTGCCCCTTCCCAGTCACCTTGTGTAAGACCTTAAGAATATAGGCTACTACGGTTACCACCAACAACAATAATGCTTGGGGGGATAGTCAACAGTCTGATCCACATGCAAGGGCAGGGTATCTAGCCTGAAATTAGCTTGAGAGGCTTCCACTCATCATTGTGGGTATACCTTCAAGTGACCCCAGTAATACGTGCAATCTCTACACCAATATCAACAAAGCAGGGTGAGTANCAATGCAACCTCGGGTTTGACCCTTGTGTGAGAAGGGCTTCGCAGGACAAAATGTTGCAAATGGAATTTGACACTCCTTATCAAAATATGATATTGTATGTTTTGTGCTTTGGAGAGTGTGTCTCACTGCCTATTCCAAAGTTCTAGCCTAGCTAATGTTGGTGTAAAAAGAGTCCTAGAAAAAGTTACTAGTTGAATTTTAAAATTTCACAATATTATTAAAGTCTATTGTTACTCAAAGGAGACGGAAATGAAACCGATGTTGTGTGAGACTCTAACCCAACAATGCATAGATAGGAATGAATGATACAATTTTTTTATTCGATGAATCCTATTTACATGAGGGAAAGAGGAGTTTTATGGAACAACGTGAACTACGATGTATGATCTTCTCAGAAATGCAATATCAATCAATCATGAACAATGAAAGTTCTCTATTGATGCCTTTTTAGTACTTGAATGCCAATATGTTGAATACAAAGTTTCTTAAAAAAGAGAAAAAATCTTTAATTTTTTATTAGAAACCAAACAACAATGGTGGAACTAAGAAAAAACAAGCAACCAATGAAAAAGAAATACCCAACCAACACCCAAACTAATATTTCAATGGAGACAAAAAAAATAACAAACAGACAAGACTATTCTCTTCGAATTCATATGGATAACAATTTTTCAAGTGATGAGCAATTGAAAAAGACAATTAATCCCAATCACCGGCTCCCAACCAAACAAGCACTCGAATTTCAAAACCATAGATTATATCCTTGTTAAGAAAAGGTCAAGAGGTAACAGTTGAGAAAAAATGAACAAGAAGAGCTTTCGATTTTCGAAGACTAATCATTCACAAGATTTAAAGTCAATAAACAATCAATCACTGACTAGAGAAGTTCTTTTCAGAGACACATACAAATCTGGGCATCTGAGGATACAAAAACCTTAATCCAAAATATTTTCAAATGGGTTCGCAGGCTGGTAGTGGTGTACAGTGTGAGAATCAAGGATTCTCGCAGGCTAAACATAGACAGAGTGCAAGAATTTTGCACTAAATTGCAAAGAAGGATGCGAACTATAGTGGTTCTCGCAGGCTACAGAAGGGTGCAGTGCGAGAAGACCTGAAACTAAGCAAAATTTGGAAAAAAGACAAAAAATTTTAAGGAACTTCTGGACCCAGGGAGTCTATCAAGGTCTCCTCAAGACTCAGAGATTGATGGAAATGAAAAATGGTAAGTTAAGAGAAAATGGACAAGGAAAAACCACCAAAAATGGGTTGCATCCCCAATGGAGTCACTAATTTTTTTATCGGACAAATCGTTAGGTGTGGACACTAACAGATCTCCCTAGATCCACCTGGATCTAAAACAAAATAGGACAGGACATGACTCTTTTCCTAGGTTGCAGTCATTGAATCTACTAATAAGAAGGAATGAGTGACATAACTTTATATCGCTTCCTTAGGTCTCTGTTCTTCCCGCTTCGCTCTGGTGCTCTCGTGAAGTCAATTCCAAGACAACACAAACCAACCAAAGTGAAGATAGCAAAGTATATTCAATGTCAACTTATGCATATGATCAAGGAGTTACACAATAAAGTAAGAGTGACTTTATGGGAAAGGGACATGGCGTTGTATCATATTAATTGAAAGTAAAAGATACAACCTAATCGCCTTGATGTTTCCATCTTCCTTTCAATGACCCTTGGTTCCAACACACACACTTGCTCTATACTTGCATGAAGAATATCCAAAATCTCTTGATAAACTAAATAGAGCCTTCAAGCTTCTGTCCAAGCAGGGTTCTGCACACAATTCTTTCACCAATTCTTCATTCAATCTTTCTTAACATTTTCCATGAGAAACCTTTCAATATATAGGATAAGGAGAGATGGTTATATGGATGGGGATGATCCCATCAAATATGAGAAGTCATTAGAATGACAACCATGTGAATTCCAACTCATTTTCTAGAAGATTCCCTTCTAGAATCCTCAAGACCTCTTCTCCTTTCCAAACATAAAAATAGGTTCGCACCCTATATATGGAGTAGACTGTGAGAATTTCTCACCCTAAGTGTGGGTGTCCTATGATAATGAAGGATTCTTGCACCCTATACCATAGGCAGCCTATGAACTTATCTTAAAAATATGTTTTTTGGAAGAAGACAGGAGCCACTTTTCTCAGGCAAAAAGTCCTTATTGGGAGCCTAAATACATCATTATTGAGACATCACCAAAGTGACCAAAATCATGTGTAACACTACAGGCATTCAATAAATGGTAAATATACTATGGGACCTATTAACCCACCATCCAAAAGAACAGGGGAAAGATACATCGTCACCACGACGGAATACCTAACAAGATGGAATAAGTAAAGGACTATAGCGCAAAGACTGCTGCACACTTTTTATTTGAACAAGAAATTACTAGGTTTGGGTGCCCAAGAGTTCTCATGAGTGATCAAGGCATGCATTTCATAAATATAACCATCCATGTGATGCTCGAAGAATTTGAAGTTCACCACCAGAAAAGCATAATGTATCACCCACAGGCGAATGGCACAGTCGAAGCCTTCAACAAAGTTCTAGAGAATGCATTGACAAAGATCTGTAACGTCAAAAGAGACGATTGGGAACTTAAAGTACCAGTAGTATTATGGGTGTAGAGGATGAAATGTAAGAATATGACAGGGCATACACCATTCAAACTCATCTACGGCTAAGAAGCAGTAGTACCATTGGAATTTTTAATACACAGCTTATGCGTAGCCGCTATCACACAAATGACAGAACATAATGGGATACAAGAAAGGTTACATCAGTTGTTAGCAATGGAGGAAGACTGAATCCTGGCAGGATTCCATCAATAAGTGCATAAGGCCAGAGAGAAATCATGGCACGATTGACACATTAAGAAGAAGACTTTCACGGAAGGAGATCTAGTATTGCTCTACGACAGCAAATCGTTTTAGCACCCAGGAAAGATGAGAATGCATCGGTTAGGACCATATGAGGTCAAATCTATAACATATGGCAAAGTCATACAAATAAGATATCTAGCAGGTGCATACCTCTGAGGAATGATCAACGAGAGCCAATTGAAGTTGTAAAAGGACAATCGACCACCCACCGCGTAGTAAAAAAAAAAAATTGAAAAGTCGTGAAAAGTCACAGGATGCTCAAAACACGAATGCAATAAAGGCAAGGGTAACAGTCACACGCCTAAGAAAAATGAGTGGGAAACAAAAATTCATCAAAAGAAGAGTGATAGGACAACACAAACATGAATTAAGGCACAATAAGGACTGATGGAACATCACATTAAACACGCCAACTAGAAATGGCCAGAGAAGCATAATGGCAAGTATGAAATTGTCGCACATGCATTGAATCCACAGTTATGGTGCAGCAATCACATCATGGAGGAAGAATCTTTGATAATCTTTAGGACAAGCCCCTACAACATGCAAGCACAATTTCTAAAACTTCGTACCAAGCACCACAGCAAGATGACAAAATTCTGATACCGAGCTCACCTCGTAAGAAACCGACAACAGAAATTGTGCTACCATGCATACCAGAGGGCATACAGGTAGAACCACAGTTACTGGGTCATGTTGGGAAGCTCAAGTATTCTAAACAAGATGTCTCATATGACACTAAGTACCCAGAACTTGCACCTAGAGTGTTCATGCAGAACATATTGGTCAACCAACTTGGAGAAACAATTAGTCAACTGCATCAGTGGGCAGTTGGACTGGACCGACCTGTCATTTTAGCACTGTTACAACTCCCACACTTTGGTAGAGGCTAGTACGCAACTACATGCATCAAGAAGATATTATAAATTACACATGGATGGAATATATGGCTAGAAAGACTCGTCCCCATAATAGTGGACCTTATTGCCCAGATAACAAGACTACCCGGCCAGGGTATAGATCCCGCACTGATTTTGGACGATAAATCCAAGGAAAAAGTGTTAGTAGAGAAAATGAAGAAGAAATATGACACAGCAAGGGGAATAATAGGCATTATAATCAAACAGGTCAAGAACCCAACAACATAATAGAGCACAAAGATCCCCTGTAATTTGCTAAGGAAATGCCACAAAGATGAAGTACCAGCAAAAGTCATCGCAGTTGTAGCTCAGTGCACAGAAGGCACCTTCATGAGATGGGCACCTTATCTATTAAAGTTATTCCAAATGGACTGCAGGGACGTGCATGAACTTGGCACTGAATTTCATTACTCGTGGTTGATAAGCCTTATAGCCTTCATGGGATGGAGGGAACCAAAATATGTAGTTTTTGCTACAAGACCATAGCCCAAGGGAGCGATATATCGAGTACTGAGATCATGGCCACAGACTAGAAAAAAGAAGGAGAATGGAATCATATTTGAAGCATACCTATGGGATATGCAGGAAGCCATTAACCAGTCATGGAGAATAACACCAGAAGCTATCACGCGATATATGAACATCGCTAACTTTTGGGAAACAAGGCAAGCCATGTGGATACAAGCAAGGTAAGATCCCGATAATGAGTGGCTACCGATGTGCTACTACATCATAGAAGGGGATATAGACATGGTCATCAGTGAATGGCCTACTAAATGGAAGATCCAATCCATTCCCCAGGAAGTACCAGAAGGACCCATAGAAGGAGAGGCAACGCAGACAGAAACATAGCCTCCGCAAAAACCAGTGCCCAACAAACCAAGGATGGGCCAAAACAAACCACCTCGAGTAAGCAAAGGGTCAAAGAAGACGGGAACCCAGAAAGGGCGGATAGAGATCAATGAACAACCAAATAAAACCAAGGGAATGTAGGATACCTCCCCAAACCCCACCGCACAGGAGCCCGGGGTAAATAAGAGACCAACTAAATAGGCCACAGGTGCACGCAATAAATAAAAGGAACAATGAGCATCACCAGACCTGATGATCACAGAGTATGATGGAGAAATGATCACCAATTTGACCACACGGCACATCACAAGGATGAGCTACAGAAAGAGCTAGTAAAAATAAGGCATCTCCTCAAGACACTTGGAGAAACCTAGAGCACAAGTAGCAGTAGAGGCATAGAGAAGTCTACAACAAAAACCAACGAAAGAATGGAGATCGAAGAATGAGACCCATCTCTTCCAATGCTACACGCATCCACAAAAGTCCACATAAAACTGGACATGTTGCGAATGGATGAAATAGTGGGACAGACACCACTGAAGGATTTGGACCACATCGAGTTGGTATTGACACAGATGTTTTCAAGAGCATTGTACAAATTATAGGTTAGCATTGACCATGATATGCAGTCTTGGGCACATAAGAACTTAGTTGAGCTACAAAAAAAAACAATGCAGCGGGAAGCGCTAGAAAAAGAGTATGGGCAGGCCAAATTAGAAACTCAGAAGGATATGGAACACAGTAACAAGTTGGAACACAGTGTGGGAGAAATTTTTGGGACACTTCCAAACACTGCAGAGGGAAACGAACTCTCAACCACATAAAATATCGACCAGATTACACAGGTAATTGTGCAATACCAGAAGTAGATCAGGGATCTCCGAGAATAGCTAACACCAATGACCCCACTAGCAGTACAGGAGAAAAGGAGGCAGGCAGAAAAAATGAAAATACAGGAGATGGAGAAACAGGTTAGCACAGCAGTTGACTTACTCGACAAAGAGGAAGACTGGAGGAGGATCCACAGGTTCAACACTGGGACTAGGAAGAGGAAAGGATCAATGCAGTGATCAAAGAACTCAAGCAGAAGAAAAAGATCAGATCGATCCTAGAACGCATAAAGGGGACACAAGATTTGAAGAAGATGCATGAAAAACTCATCACTGCATAGACATAGAAATAGGAGAGGTGGGCTCAAATAGAACCGTTACAGGAATGAGTAGCAGAAGTACTTGCATAGGCAGAAGCAGATAGAGCAAAGATGGAGCAAACCCGGGCAGAATGCACACAACTAATAAGCGACGAAGTGGTCATTCAAGTAGTGGAAACCATTAAGGAGAAGACCAAAAAGGCACTGACAACAACAATAGAGCTAAGGGAAAAGTTCCAGATGATCACAGAAGAGATCGAGGTAGCTCAGAAAGATTAGGTGACTCGAGACGAGTCACATGTTAGTGTTGGGGGCCTGTTGGAAGTAGACCGAAATGGGAAAGAAGGCATGCATGAAGAAGAACGATAGCTGGAAGAGAAATTGTGAGAAAGAAAGTGTGTGGGAGGAAAGAGACAACTAGCAAGAAGCACAGAACGCATGCATGCAAGAAGGATGTGACAGCTGGAAGGAAGCAGTGAACGCATGCAGAGAAGGAATACCTAACGACATAAGAGTTAGGGTTTTTGGTAAGATCTTTTTATGGAAAGGACTGAAGAGCCTGATAGATATAAATATAGGCAAGCAGGTATCAAAGAGAGTTTGGTTCAAGAGTTTGAGAGTTCAAGAGTCCAGAGATTCATAAGTTCGGAGATGTTAGGAAGGTTGAGATTCCATTTTAGGTAATACTTTGATAAGAGAGTACTTGTAATGATAGAGCTAAGTGGGTGGTAGATCTCGAGGATCAGATCGTAGGCTGAGGAGCCTGGTGCGATCTAGTTCGCCTCACAAGGATCTTGTCGATCTAAGAAGAATTGTAAGCGTGAGGTGCAAGAACTGCAGAACTATCATAATAAGAGAGCCAAGAGCCAAATCTTTGTGGATGTATCCCCAGGAGGAGGAGAACCATGGTAATACCTGTGTGATGTGATGAATGCATGTGTGCCTCTGTTTACTTTTGTTAGTTAAATTCTAAATGTGATCAATGAATGAGTTATTATTCTGTCTAGTTCATTTATGTTACGCTCATTGAATTCTGAAGGTTAGATAATAATAATTTGTAATACAATTAATAAATAGTGGCTCAGAACCTAGACCCTCTATCTCCTACTCAATCCTAGGCTATAAAAACCTAAGCCTTATAGCCACCCATAAAATCCATCTTAGGTGAGACTGCATAGTGCATTCTGTGTGTTGTGTTTCCTTCTGGTTCACCAGAAGGGGCGATATTTTTAGGCTTTGCTGGTACCCTAAAAGATACAAACCTTGGGTCAGTAGCGCAAAGTTGTATGGTAGGTTAAAGAACCAACACCTGTCACTGTCACTGAATCAACCAATGCCATTGCCAGCCTGTCACTTTCAACCTGTACCAAAAATATGTAACAACTTGTACCACACATCAATCATGCATCAACTTGTACCAGAACCTGTACCATTGATCCAGATTTTATGAGTAAACTGCTTCGATACCATTGATCTGGATTTTATGAGTAGACTGCTCCGATACCATTGATCCATATTTTATGAGCAGAATGAAATAAATACAGATTATTATCGAAATATGCTTAACACAAAATAATAGTTATACAATAAAAATGGTTTCTATTCAATAAGGAAATAAGTTGAAACTGTAAAATGCAGCGGAAAACAAGCTTGCTAAAATTGTGGTGGCTTATCTCTAAGAAGAGATGTGACAGTTGCGCTCATTCGAAAGAAGATGATTACAATGAGGCTCTGAAGGAATTTTTACAATAAACAGGAATGTCAAAAACTATATACATCCAAAAACCTAACCCTAGGAGATGAAGCGCCAAAAGCCACATGGGCCCCATTTGGGTAAGTTAGTACATCAAATTCTCGGGGTCGTAACTTTTGCATACGATCTTTGTTTTAGGTGCACAATATCTCGTTGGAAATATCTATCCGAGGACTACACATGTTGTCAAATTTTGACTTTGCCTACTATTTGATTATGGAGAGCCCTAAAAATGTTGTTTAGGGCATCAAAACAGCCCCAGAAGTCAGGCACCTGGAAACTAGGAAACAATTGTCAAAATGAGCCAGTTGGAATAGGTGGGAGGCCATTGACATCCATGTGGATCAATACTCCCCCATTATGAAGAAATGGTATCCATTGCGTTGATTTCCCTCATCATATGAGGAAATTTCTATTGAATTTGGCCTCAGGTGAGCCACTTGCCTTGGTGCAGGAGCTGCCCTGTTTTGAACACTCAGTAAAGATGGATCCTTTACTGGTGAGTGCTCTTGACCATTTTGTCCACAATCTGATCACTGGATTCCTATTGTATGTAGTTGGGGTTGAGATCTATTGGTGGAAGTTGTTCTACTATCTCTGAGGTGTCTAATAATGGTGGGAAATAAGGTCGAAGGAGATCCACATTGAACACTAGGTGCAGACAAAGAAAAGGAGTGTTGTGTCCTTTTTTGTCACTCCAATGAAAAAAAGAGGGAACCTGCAAGTCTAGTTGGGCCTGCTAGTAAGGAAAGAGGTTAGTGTATGAATCAAATGACTCAATCACTTGAAATAAACAAACAACTGAGATAACAACAACTAAAGAAATAAAACTAAAATGCATGAGGAAATTACAACCAAAATTAATCAAACAATTGACCAATAATCATGCCATCAATGGAGAAGTATATTAATGGGCAAACATCATAGAGTAAGGGGGACTTATGGATCCTCTCTTCCTCCTTGGGAGGTCTCTTGAATCCCCTATGTGAGTGATCTTCTTACAAATGGTAAACTGGAAAGAAAATGATGAAAAAATCCAAGCTTATTTCCTCAAGAGGTGAGGTGAATAGATTAATGAGATAATGCTAGTATTCTCCAAGAAGGAAAGAGGTTCCTTGAAGGAGAATAGAGGCAGCATAACAATACAATGAGATTCTTAAATTCATAATGCACCCATGGCCTCTTTTTATAGAAAATATTTGAGGCATTATCCAACCGGTCTTTAGTGTGAACAAGGGGCCCTTTAGGGCACCCTTGGGTCCTTGACCAGCCCCCTATGCAGATTCAGCTTGGATTTGAGGTTCAAATTGAATTGGGAGCTAAACCAGAAGTGGGTGAGGGGATGATAAGAATCATAAATGTGTCATTCATAGGAGTGCATTTCTTTTATCATACACAGTCGACATCGTGCGCATGTGCCCTCTTTTGGCTTCTTTGGCCTATGCACATGCACGCGTTGCCTTTAGTGTTGTATAGTTTAACCAGTTGTATAGTTTGTGCATTTTGAAAATTCATTTTGGGGGCTGTAGGTGAACTAATAGGTGCTTGGAGATGTTGGATTACTGTGACCATTTGCGGATGAAATTTCAGTGATAACAGATGCCCCCTGATATGTGAGGTTAGGAGCATACGTAAATCCAAAATACATCAATGTTTCTTCTAGTGAGAGTACCATTGTAAGGAAGTGTGTTTATAGGAACTGCAAGAGAGATCTGTCGGAGAGAGAGGAGAAATGGTGGGACCCAAACCTTTCTCTAGGTCAAGATGTAAAAAATGTATACAAACAAGGCGGGCATGCCCCATGCTCGTGTCATGTAACTCAAAAATGTATGACCGTAACTGAAGCTATATGCTGATGTAGATAACTGCAGCGCCCTCCGGGGTGGTTTGATAACGAAAGATGAGAATTTTGATGGTGAACATACTCTAAAAAGAGGCAAGGACGTCTATGAGAAGTGTTGATGACTCGTAGGCATTGATGGCCTAACAAATTCAAAGGTCTTATGCTAGTATAAAACAACTACAATAGTCGCATAATAAGACCCACCTTAACATAAGATGGTGTTGAAGTCGAATTTTATGGGGTTCAAAGATAGCAGAGAGAAATGATGGTTCTCTCTATGTCATCTGAGACTCCTCATTATAAAAGTAACGAGAGTCTAGGTATTGTCTCCCTTCTAGAAACTGTGTTGATGTCGACAGAAAGGGAGACGCGACTCCAAGAATCAAAAGGGCTTCATGAAATCCACTAGATGAGATCAAGAACTGATAAGGAACATGGACAAAGTAAATATGTGGTGAGACTCAAGACTTCCCTTGGTTGGGGATATATGTGAAGTATGAGTGGCAATAACCATGAAACTAGATCTAGAATTAGGGGGATGACTAGAAGTGGGTTAAATTGTGCCAGAGGCATGACAAAGTGGACAAAATCAGATATCATGGGTGCATGGACTATGGGATACTAAGGGTTTATGGACGATGTCGATAGGATTAGGAGAGAGTAAATTCCCCAACCAAGGGAGAAATGGGTTTCTTTGTCAGAAAAAGAAGGTCGCTAAAGGCGATGAAAAAAATCTATGTAAATGATGGAAACAAAGGCTTTGTACAATTACCAAATGAATAAAGAATAATTTGGGATAAGTGTGCAGATACAGAAACGGGTGCCCTAGTGCAAGATGGCTTGGCCTATGAGGTTGTAAGTTGCATGGAGAACTGGTGGAGGGAGGGGGCCACATGGGTAGGTTTCTGTATGAGGTAAATTAATGGAGGGAAATCTGCAGATGGGAAAATTGATTGTGGATTAAATGGAGGGTTAATGATACTACAGAGGCCCAGCCAAACGAGAACCATGAGGACATATCCTGGGAGCCCATTGGTAAAGCTAGCATAATGAGGAGAAGGAGTATGTGGTTGATTCTTGAACATGCATAAGACTATTGGGACTCCCATCCCTAGGGGATGAAAGTAGCATGAGTGTCAAATTTCCAAAGGGGACTATGAATGGGACAACTCATGTAGGGGAGAGTGCTACCAGGTGACAGTATCAAAATGTAGCAGAGGTGATAGTACTGCAAATCCAGATGTGAGGATCCTATAGAAAAATGTCAAAGGGTGTGACTGGCAGATGTAATTGATATTCAGAGGGAATGATTGCATGCCAGTTTCAATCATATACCTGAAGGGGTTGCACTGGTTTGTGACAACGAAGTACCTTCACACCTGAAAAACGAATACCCGACATGAACAATATCTGAGGATAAAGAACATATAACAACTATTTGATAATTTTGAACATGTGCATGCGTACCTGGGTGTGAAGTGATAAAAAATCTCCCCCAGGGCCGAGGATGGATGGTGACCAAGGGAATGTGACTGTGTAGGTGGTGGGATCCTGATCTCCTGGCTGAAGACATATCAAAAAATGGATTCTCTAAGATCCTATAATTGAGCATGGAAGTTTGGAAAAAGGGACTATATATAGCTATGAGGACCACAATGCCACCTCATTTGTACCTCCTTCCATAATGAGTTGACGAGAGGATTTGAGAGGAGATTTGGTGATTACAGGAGTTCAAGCTGACTGATCCAGAATTTGCAAGAGTCAGGTTAGTGGTCAATTCAAGATGCCAATCCACTGGAGGGAGAGGGACTAGGAGCGCCTCAAGGAGGTGGTTAGATATGAGTTGGGCGTTTGAGGACCTTTGGTAGCCTGTGGGCTGCTAAAGTTCTTCGAACGCACACTGATACGGGTGCAAAAGTACCTGTTGCAGTATTTGATGTCTATGTGGAGCACTGAGCTATAGTGCTTCATTATGCGGGGGGAGAAACTAACATTCACTACGATGGAGGATGTATATTTCTTGATCGGCCTCCCTTTTAGGGGTAGGTCCATACCTGTTGATCCCCAGTTTCCATGGGATGTACACTTGGCAAACGTGGCGCAGAGGTACTGTGCGGGGCTGAAATTTATGTCAGGTTTGATCATTCGGATTGAGGCGATGGATGCACTCTTACATCATTGTATCACAGCGATGATTGTGAGGATATACAGATCCTTAGCAACTCAATGGATCAGTTATGGTTAGTTGAGGATTATGAAGAGAGCATTGGGTGGAGATATGTTTTCCTCGGGATTGATGTTGCACGCCAAGATGATGGGGAAAATTAACTAGTGTCGGGTTGTCGACTTGGGTGAATTTTCCTTTGGGTCAATCTTGGTGGTGTGGTTCTTAGAGAGGGTGCCCATGTTGTGCCCTAGAGTGTTTTTGTCGGTGGTTGATGCATGAGATCCACGATTGATGTGGTGGGCATCGATTTTGGTATGTCATGGAGGTGGGGAGGGTGGCCATTATTTTATGGCCGATATGGCGCGTGTGTGGTGCCATATGCCACAGATCATACTGCATTTCCTATATGGTGGGTGGAATTCCGACATGACCCATATATGGTTTTACCTCCTGGAGAGGATTGGAACCATAGAGGTATGTTTGTGTATTTTATGTTTTGTGATTTTGATAGTATAGCAGATGTTTTATGTATGGATGGATGTTGATGCTATCAATTGTTTGTTGTGTGTGCAGATGTGGGGTCATGAGGCTGAGAGGTGGAGTTGGTTAGAGATTCATCTTGTCAGGGGCCAGTGAGACCATCATGGATGGGAGAGTGACGTCAGAGACACGCGGCTAGTGAGAGGCCAGCGGTTCAGGTGAGAGCCGGTAGGAGGTCGATATTAGATGATCGAGGTGTAGTGCCATTGCATGCACCTCAGGGAGAGGCCAATGGGGGTCTAGAGGATTTCCAATGGTGGTTTGAGGTGGTACTGCAAGGTGTGCCTGAGGGCATGTGGTCTCATATCCAGGATGAGAGAGTCTTGGAGCAATGTGTGGGTGGCCCTGCAGAGTTGTGAAACCTGATCCACAGATCAGTTGTGGTAGTGACAGTGATGACTAGGCAACTTCCCCCTAGACCTAGAGGACCCCTAGCTGGTGGGGCACCTCTTGCAGATAGAGAACTAAGTGGTGGCGCTCTAGGGGTGCCATGAGTGTTATTTTGTATATATATTTTTTATTTATATAGGCCTGCAAGCCCATTTTGTATAGGGTAGTGTGACACCTATTTTGTACCTATAGGGATGAGGGTGTTCACCTTCCTATGGACGATGTACATGTTGTACTTTTTTTTTAAAAATGATGACACATTGATCGATATATATATATATGGATATATATTTTTGGGATCTCCATGATGTTCACATGTGATGATGTTTTGTGATGTTTTTTATGATGTCTAATCTATATGTTGTGACAAACTTTTGATTAGTTATGTATGTGTGATGGTGTCCCGATGTGATAAATGTCAATCTAACACTAGGTTAGCCACATTATCTGTTGTTTGATTGAATTGTGGTGAAATATGTGTAAATGTAATCAAATCAAAATGTTGAGATAAGAGTCTAACTGGCAGGTATTTGCGAAAGAGGCAAGGATCACGGACATGGTATACATTGTTGAGTTGTAGGACGACAAGATGGGAATCTAATAAGACACTAACGTGATGAATGTGGTGGTGAATGGCCTCGGGGAGGAGGCCAATGACGATTGTGTATTCTTCTTGGTTGTTGGTTGTTGAGCCTGAACATATGTTGTTGGAGTGGAGTAATTCATGTGAGGGGGTATAGAGGGCCCAAGCGATCGAAGCGAGATTTTGTGTCCAGCGACTAGCTTCATCAGCATAACTAATGTGGTAGGCCAATGGAGGAGACATATGTCAATAACACAAATGGTATATTAGACATAAGGCATGGAGGGAAAAAAGAAGACTAAAAACTCTACAAATGTGTACAAAAAATAAAAATCCTAGTGTAGAATGACTACGCTCAGGCATAAAAAATTTAAGTACAACCTATTGACGGGTTCTTTGAGAGGATAGCCTTCTATAGAGGCCAGTATGTATGTTCCTTTAGTGAGGAATTGTTTCATGATGTAGGTTCCATGCCATATTGACTCAAATTTTCCATGTCCGAGGGTATCATGAGCGATATCACAGGCTAGGACGAGGTCTCCTTCGTTAAATGAGAGAAGGTTGACATGGTGGTCAAAGGTGGCCTTCGACCATTTTTTAGCTGCCTCATTGTTCTGTAAAGAAGATTGACGATCTTCATCCAATGATTCTAAGTTTAGAAAGCACTACTCCATTGGAGCAGTGTCAGGTAATAGCTCGATGGAGGTGCACAACGTGGTAATTTCACACTTGATGGGGAGGGTGACTTCAATCCCATGGACGATATGAAATGGTGTAAAACTAGTGGTGGTTTTGACTATAGTGCGATAATCCCATAATGTTGAAAACACAATATGATGCGAGTTGGTCTTATATTTGTTGACAGTGCATTGCAACATGGTTTTGAGTAATTTTTTTACAGCCTCGACATGTCAGTTGGATTGGGGGTAATATGGGGAGGCAAACTCATGGTAGAAGCCTAACCTTGAGGATATTTCAACAAAGATATCATTCTCAAAGTGTTTACCATGATTGGAGACTAAATGTAGTGGGACTCCGAAGCAAGTAATGACGTGGTTGAAGAAAAAATGCGTTGTTGTGTCAGCATTGTTGTTGAATGTAGGCATGGCTTCAGCCCATTTGGTAAAGTAATCTACTTCCATGACGATGTACTTGTGTCCATTTCTAGATTAAGTATTTCAATTCATGAAATTTATGCCCCATTTGCAAAATGGTCCGACAGTGATGACTGGAGAGTGAGTGGCACTCATGTTTTGTTTGCATAAAGATGGAATTTGTCACATCACTTCACAGTGTGGATGCAGTCATGAAACAATGTGGTCCAGAAGTAGCCTGCTAAAATGATTTTCTAGATGACATCCTTGAGAGGTGACCACTGCAGGCACCGCTATGGAAATCATTCAAGACTCTATCATCTTCGTCGATGGTTAAACATCGACAAAGTATGGTATCGACCCACGTCGATATAAGATGTCACCAATAAGGATATAGTGAGGGGCCTGATGGGGAATGCACTGATGATCGTCTCAGGAGAGGTGTGATCCAAACTTATGTGTTCGAAGATAGATGAGAAGGTCACCATACTAGGGGTCATCCAAGGGGATTTAGAAGAGGTGTTCGTCAAGAAAATTCGTATTGATGGGTGAACTTGTAGAATATGAGGGAAATGTCATGATGAGTTCGGTGAGAATGAGTGCTTTCTTGCTTTTGGGAGTTGAAAACTCTAGGTCATATTCCTAAAGGATGATGATCCATCAAGAAAATTTTCCATTAATTTTTCGTCGACTAACCAAGTACTACACGGGGTTGGAATCTACCATGACTTTGGTAGTGCGAAGAAAGATATAATGATGCAGTTTTTGAACTGCGAGGAAAAATACGAGGGTGAGTTTCTCCTCATGATTGTACTTTAGGGGTGGTCCTGAAAGGTTTTTACTAATATGGTTAATAACATGCTTGCGACCATCATGCCCTAGTTGGAAGAGAACTCCTGCTACTGATACAAATGAGGCTGACAAGTAGAGGATATAATTGTGATCATAGTTAGGTGGAATAATCCATGGGGCATTGCAGAGCGTCACTTTTAAATAATCAAAAGTGGTTTGGGCATGTTCATCCCATCAAAATGGGATATCATGATGCAATAAGTGAAGGAAACCATGTGTGCAATTGGCGTAATCTGAGACAAAGCGTCGTAGAAAGTTGTCTTTGGCTTGTAGGCTCTACAGTTGATGCAAATTCCGAGGTGGTGGAATTTATGTGATAGCTTGGACCTTGAGGGGGTCCACAGTGATGCCATGTTGGGAGACGATAAACCCAAGGAGGCATCTAGCAGTGATGTAGAATACACACTTGAGTGGTTTCAAGCAGATATTGTATTGTCAACATCATTGAAAGATGACCCATAAATCATCTATATGTTGAGTTCATTTCTTGGATCAAGCGGTGAGATCATCCAAGTAAGCGAGGATGATGATGCAAGTGAGATCAATGAAAACATAAGTCATGGTCCATTGGAATGTCGCACCTGCGTTTTTGAGTCTGAAAGGGATGAAATGATAAGAAAAAGTACCCCATGGGGTAGTGAATGCAGTCTTATATCGATCTGCTAGATGGATCTGGATTTGGTTGTAGCCATAGAACCCGTCCATGAAATACAAGGCCTCATGGCTAGCATAGTCATTGATAATTTTGTTGATGAAAGGTGTTGGGAAGTTGTCTTTGGGACAAGCGTGATTGAGATCATGAAATTCAGTGCAGACGTGAACAGTGCCCTGTTTTTTGTTGATAGGGATGGGGCTAGAAACCCATGACGTGTATGCGATGGGGTATATGAACCCTGCGTCATGTAGCTTATCAATTTCATCTTTGATAGCTGCTACTTTGGATGGGTGCAATGGGTGTTTCTTTTGATGTACAAGGGTGTATCTGGCCATGTGTCGATGTGATTTTTGATGATAGAAGGATTGAGGTCGGGCATATCTATGTAGGACTAGGAAAAAATATCTCGGTATTCATGAAAGAGAGATTTGTAAGTTGTGAGTTCCTTAGGGGAGAATGCAGCACCAATGGTGATTTCTTCTATAATGCTTGATTTGACAAAAATGTCAATTTTGACAGTGGGGGAAATATTGCCCATGTTTCCTTTTTCAAAATCATCGGGGGTAGGGATAGATTTGGTGAACCATTCTATATTCCCAGATGGAATAAAATCCTTGTTTTCGATTGCACATATGGAGGCTTGTCTAGGAGGGTCAAAGGCTTCCTGTGAGAGAAAGAACACTCTGTGATGGAGAACATTCCATGGGTAATCAGGTGTATTTAGTTCCTCTAGGAAATCTTCGTCGCAGTGGAAAATGCAAGAATATAGGGGATCCAGGGAGGTAACATTGGTGATTTTCACCATGTGATTGTCTTCAGGTGGTGAAGACGTAGAGGGGGTATCTCAACTATGGTGCGATGGCATGCTTTCCATAAACCAAATGTCTAGACACAGTGGGTTAAAAACTATGGTCGGGGGTAATATTTCCTAGGGGAAATTAACCGAATAATTGGGGGGATTTGGGGGAAAATCCTCAGATAGTCTATCCATCAACCATGGAGGGGTGGGAAGTAACTCAGGTTTAGGGGAGGTAATGTGGACAATATATGGATATGGAATAGGGTGAATCACTTTCATCATAGGAAGTGAGGTGGTTGGAGGATTTCGAATAAGGGCCATTTTATGACACCTATATTCAATGATTGTAGGACACTGGTATGTGAAATGATCAAGTGATTCATAAAGAGATAAAGGGCCCCTCATCCTTTCATTGACTGAGTCCGTGACATAATGGATGTCAATGACATGGGTGGAGAGGGGTATTGCTAAACATTTTGGCATACTATCATTAGTGTCTGCCAAAACTAAGGTAGTGCAGGTAAATGGTGAGTGTAGTGGCCATACTCTAAACAAATGGAACATGCAAATTTGGTTTGCATCCCTTTGCTTCCAGTAGTAGTGGACATGGTAGTAGTACTAGGTGTGGTTGGTGAAGTGATGAGCGAGGTGGTTTCTCGAGGGAGTTGGATCAAATTACGTAACTCAGGGAGGGAGGGACATCTATTTGTGGGTTGTCCTCTCTCACATAGTGTGCAAGGATGTTGAACTCAAGGAGGAAGTGGAGTAGTGGGATATTTATTCTTCCATTTTCCCCCAGCCATTGCGGTGGTGCTGGCAAGTGGGGGTGAGGGCGGTGTGGTTGCAGTTAGCATTGGAATCTGCATCAGGATTCCCTCTATTTGGAGAGGGAGGTATGGTTGAGGAACCATCGTAGGTGGGTGGAGATACCATATTGGAATGGAAAACACCATGTTGGGAAGGGTAAGTGTTGCGACTACCTGGAAATCTTGTACTCTTGGTGGAGGCTTTGTCCTCTCCTAAAGATTTTGTTTTAAGGGAGATGAAATCTTCCCTCAATCATTTTTTCTGATTCTCAAGATCGCTCTTATGGTGCGAGAGAAGAGCATACTCAATGATTGAAATTTTATTTCTGGTCCCAATGAAAGTGTTTATATATGTGATAAAAAATGATCTTTAACTTAGCTTTTACAATCAAAACAAGACATACATGTGGAAACTCAAAGCAAAAGAGGAGAAATATGGTTCTTTTTTAACCCCTTAAGTGTCTATGTTTTGACTAACCCTTTATGTGGTAATAGAATATAAGTGTGATGCATTTACAAATTGCATAAAAGAAAGATTTTGAAGGCTAGTGGCCTTCAAAACATTACAAAAAACTCTTACAATGTTGAAATTTTGGACAAATGCGTGAGTCACAGTTTAGACAGAGGCGCATGTGGCACCAATGCACAGAGAACCAAGGACCTGTTGGTGCACTGTGCATAGAATACATTGAGAAACAAAGTTTTGTTGGTGCACAATCATCAGAAGTCACGCCTGTGGGTTGGAAAACCCGTGCACGTTCTAATACACGTCAGGGAGGAAAATTTTAGGTGGAATTCTCCTCTTCCAGCTCCAAATTCAACCCTTTGCATGTATGGCTAGGCCGATTATGATCCCTGCAATGAAAATACATCAAAAATAAGTTGTCAAACAACCCAAATAGGGAGGAAATTGATACCTTATCCCTAGTATGGTCGCCAATCTATTGCATCATTTTTGTCACTCTAATGAGCAATAGAAGGGCCCCTGCAAGTCTAGTTTGGCCTCCTAGATAGGACATAGGTTAGTGTATTAATAAAATGACTCAATCACATAAAATAAACAAAACACTAAGATAATAACAACTAAAGAAATAAGACTAAAATGCATGAGGAAATTAGAACCAAAATTAATCAAGCAATTAACCAATAATCATGCCATCAATGGAGAAGTGTATTAATGGGAAAACACCATAGATAAAGGGGGACTTATGGATCCCCTCTTCATCCTTGGGAGGGATATTGAATCCCCTATGTGAGAGCTCTTCTTACAAATAGTAAACTAGAAAGAAAATGGTGAATAAATCCAAGCTTATTCCCTCAAGAGGTGAGGTGAATAGCTTAATGAGATGATTCTAGTATGCTCCAAGAAGGAAACATGTTCCTTGAAGGAGAATAGAGGTAGCATAAAAATACAATGAGATTATTAAATTCATATTGCACCCGTGGCTTCTTTTTTTAGAAAATATTTGAGGCATTATCCAACCGGTCTTTATTCTGAACAAGGGGCCCTTTAGGGCACCCTTAAGTCCTTAACAAGCCCCCCATGCAGATTCAGCTAAGATTTGAGGGTCAAATCAAATTGGGAGTTGAACCAGAAGTGGGTGAGGGGTCTATAAGAATCATAAATGTGTCGTTCACAGGAGTGCACAAATTTTATCTTACACAATCGTGCATCGAGGGCATGTGCCCTCTTTTGGCTTCTTTGGTCTACACACGTGCGTGCGCTTCCTGTAGTGTTTCTAGGCATGTTAATTTTTTAACCAGTTGGATAGTTTGTGCCTTTTGGAAATGATTTTTTGGGGATGTAGGTGAACTAATAGGTGTTTGGAGATGCTGGATTCCTGTGACCATTTGCAAACAAAATTTCAATGATAATAAGGAGGAATGTTGAGCTCAAAATCATTATCACCCAAAACTGTGTTGATGGTGTACGACCCATAAAAAAGTGGTGAATATTTCAATGGGCTCCTATAAGGCGTTCTTTCTTCAAGTGCAACCAAAATTTGTATCCCACCTAAAACTTATGTAGCACCCGATGTTGATCATGGCGTTTATTGTACTTGTCATTGGACTTCTATAGGATATCCTGAACCTGTTTGTGGATGTGTTGGATCCGCTCAATGAACCGGGTGCCTTTGTCATCTTTAGTTGAAGAAGGAGATGACTCGGTCGAGGTGGCCTCAAGGGATAGTGAAACATCTATGGGACCCAATGGCTGGAATCCCAACCCCACCTGAAAGGGGCTGTGGTCAGTTGAGCTATGTAGGGCTCGTTTGTAGCTATGTTGGACATAGGGAAGACTCTCATCCCATTTACGAGGGTGATTGGAATTATACATGCATAGGATATGCATGATCATTCGATTTATGACCGCCATTTGGCAATTTTTCTAAGGGTCGAAGGTCGTGGATTTGGTGAGATTGGTGTCCAACAGTGACCACAGGCTCAACCAAAATGTGATGAGAAATTGATTGTCCTAATATGAGAAAATGGTTTGTGGGATTCCAAAATGTCCCCAAAATCGTTCAAAGAATATATTGGAAGTGGTCTCTGTTATGATGCTCTTCTTGTAGGTGGTCAAAATCGCCATCTTAGAAAAGTGATCAACAACCACAAAAACACAGTCATTTCCCCGCTTGGTGGATGGGAGGGCTGACATGTATTCCATTGAGTTGAAATCCCATGGCCTATAAAGAGTAGTAAGAGGGTTGTACATTCCTTATTTCTTAGTGGTCAGTTTTGAAATAGAGCAGGCAGTGTGGACCTAATATACTTGTTGACCTTCTATCAAAGTTTCGAAAAATAAAAATGTTTCTGCAACATTTCCACTGTCTTTTCGACATCGAAGTGTCCTTCCACTTGACTGTAGTGGGATTCCCATATTATCTTCGCTTTCTCACTTGATGGAACACAAATATGTCCCATATGGCACAACAACACATCCTAAAGATGAAAATTAGTGACAATTGTGTTTGTTCCCAACATTTGGTAGGTGGTGGAAAAGTCTAGGTCTATCTCATAGAGTTGGGGCCATTCATAGGTATCCTGGCCACAAGAGTATAAAATCATGGTTAGTGTTGTGACTGGAAATTTGCTGAGGCAATCAATGATGCGGTTGGTTCTTCCTATTTTATACTTGATGTTGAGGTGGAATTCATGCAAGTATGTGGACCACTTCTGATGGCGGTAATTCTAAAATTTTCCTTGTGTATTCATGAACTGTAGTGTCTTATGATCAGTTTGGATGACTGTCTCCTTCCCAAGAATAAAATGTATCCACTGGCGGTAGGCTTGCACGATGGATTACATTTATTTGTTGTAATTAGGGTACTTATGGATAGCATATGATAGTGTCTCACTATGATAGGCCATGGGGTGGTTGTGTTGAGTGAGAACAGTGCCCACAGCATAGTCTGAAGCATTGTCTCGATCTTAAAGGGTTGTTGCAAGTCCGTTAGTGAAAGTGTTGGGGTTGAGCACAAGTGATTCTTCAAATCATCGAATTATTGTTTTTTGGACATGCCCCACACAAATTTTTCCTTACCACCACCTTTGTTTATTTGGCTAAGGGCCCATGAAATATGGGAGAATCCCAACACGAACCTACAGTAGAAATTGGCAAGGCCCAAGAACCTTTGAAGTTCAGTGAGTGTGGTTGGGGCTAGCCAGTCATGGATAAATTGGATATTTGTTGGATCCAAATGTATTCCATGCTAATCAATGATGTAGCCTAGGTAATGGACCTTGTCCATGCCGAAGGAAAATTTTTTCAAGTTGGTGTATATATGTTTTTGTCTCAAGGTGTGCATAACCTGTTGAATATGCTGCAAATGTTATGCCCAAGTCTTGTTTTAAATGAGAATGGCATCTATATAAACCACTACAAAATTATTGGTGATTCGGTCATAGGATATCATCCATCATCCTCATGAAAGTGGCTGGAGAATTTTTCAAACCAAAGGGCATGACCAACCATTCAAAAATACCTTCCTTTGACTTGAAGGCAGTCTTCCATACATCTGTCTATTCTATTAGGACCTGGTGGTAGCCAGAATTTAGATCAATATTACTGAAGTTTTTGGCCCCCATGAGTTGATCAAGGAGGTCGTCGATTTGGGGAATCAGGTACTGGTTTCTGATTGTGATTTTATTCAGGGCCTGGTAATCAATGAAGAGTCGCCAGGTTCCATATTTATTTTGTACCAACATAATTGGGATCCCACAAGATGATGAGCTGAAAAGGATGTGCCCCTTGTGGAGCAGTTCTTGGATCTACCGCTTGATCTTCTCATTCTCTAACAAAGAGTGGTGGTATACTGGCCCATTGGGAAGTAGTGTGTTGGGGGTTATATCGATGGGGTGCTTGACCTAACGGTGAAAAGGTACCCCAGTAGGTTAGGAGAAGATATTTGATTATTTTTCCATGACCTTATCCACTTTCTTTTGTTGTGTGGAGAGGTTGTTCATGAATACCCTGGATGTGATTGTGATCTTTCATTCATTCTGAGAGGGAATCATGAAGAAGACGAACTTCCCCATCTGAGAGATGACCTTCATGCATTTCTTGGCAGAGATCAAAGAAATAGCACTGGGTGGGACTTCCTTGGGTATCCTGTATAATTTCTTATTCAAAGTAATAATAACACAGTGAAGCCTAGACTCGTATACATCATGGCATTTCCATAAATATGGTTGGCCCAAAATAACATTACAAAATTCGAGAGGGGAAACATCACACATTACCTCATATTTGAAGGGCTTAATGGCGTATGACATGAGACATTGTGTCACTTCCTTGGCAGAGCCATCCAATGGTGTAGGGTTGTGAGTGTAGTGTTTTCAGCAGGGCGAGTCACTTGAAAACCTCTGTTGAGGTGAGGTTATTATGGATACCGCTATCAATGATGAAGTTCAGCGGGGTACCCTTCACCCACATCTGTGAATGAAAAAGGTGCTCACCTTCCTCTAGCTCATCTGGTTCACCGGAATGGAGCTTGGTGATAGCAACAATAACACTAGGTTTTGCATCAATGATATGTCTCCCCCTTTCTAGTTCTAACTTAGAGTTGAAACCCACATTTGATTCAGAGGATTTCACCTCATCCACCAGCGATTGATTTGAGTGGAAATCAACAGTATTATGCCAGGGGCTCTTATGGAAGTCACACCACTTCCCAATATCATTTTTGTCTTTCTGGTGTCCTTCCTTTCTTGTGGCCTAGACTATTTGTCCTGAGGCGGTCTGTCTTTTCTCTCCTCTTTGTTCTGTGAGTTGGGGCCTCCCTTTCCTGGATTTTTCTATGAGGGGTTCCCAGGCCAAAACTGTCGTGTATTTTGTTTGATATTATGCTCGATTTTGATGGCATATCGGAAGGTCATGTCCAAGGATGAGATGTCCAGAAACTCCATTTAGGCTTGGAGGTATCTATACATACCACCGCGATACTTTAGCACCAGATGTCACTCAAAATGTTTGATACCCATCTTGGTACGCAAGGTATGGAATATATTTGTGAACTTGGTAACTACTTGGTCTCTTTCCTGTTGCAGTGTGGTCCATTTTGTGTACATGTCATCATAACTTCCAATATGGTAGTATTGTTCCTTAATAACAACCCTGAAGGACTCCCAGGTGACTGCAATTGTAAATAATGAGTTCCTCTATTTCTTTATGCTCAAAAAATGTTTCCCACCAATATTTGACATGGGGAATGACTTTGAGGAGCACAAAAGTAATATTTTCTTTATTCAAGAAGTTATGGACAAAGAAATACTCTTCTAGCAGATTCAACCATTTGTCTACAACATCTGTGTCTATCTGACCTTCAAATATAGGAATATCGAATTTTATTTTTACCTTGAAGGGGGAAGTGCCTTTGTTTGAGGAAGATGCATCGCGTGTTGGTAGACACCAAAGGATTTTCACAAAGCTATCCATCATCGCATTCCTTTGTTGCATGAGGGATTCCTCGAGCAACATTTTGAAGGGATCTCTTATCCCATCCTCTTTATTTTCTCTTGTTAAGAGAGGTTGCTTGGGAGTTCGAGAGATTTTTTCCTCAAGAGAAACAAGCTCGAGACCCAATTCTTTGTACCCTAACCTTGTTGGGGACATGCATTAAGAACGACAAGGAGAAGACCTCTCTGATACCACTGATCCAGATTTTATGAGCAGACCACTTTGATACCACTGATTTGTATTTTATGAGTAGAACGAAATGAATACAGATTATTATGAAAATATTCTTAACACAGAATAACATATATACAGTAAAAGTAGTTTCTATTCAATAAGGAAATATGCTGAAACTATAAAATGGAGCAGAAAAAAAGCTTGTTAGAATGGTGGTGGCTTATCTTTAAGAAGAGATGTGACAGTTTCACTCATTCGCAAGATGATGATTACAATGAGGATCTGGTATTTAAAATAAATAGTAATTTCAAAAACCCTAGACATCCAAAAACCTAACCCTAGGAGATGAAGTGCCAAAATTCATGTGGGCCCCATTTGGGTAAGTTAGTACATCAACTTCTCAGGGTCGTAAATTTTGCATACGATCTTCGTTTTAGGCACACGATAGCCCATTGGAAAGGTATTTCCCAAGAATACACATGTTTCCATCGGAATCTAGTTTTGTGTACACTCTAAATGTGGCGATCCCTAAAAACATTGTTTAGGGCCTCAAAACAACCCTGGAAGTCAAGGACCCGAAAACTAGGAAAAAACTACCAAACTTCCAAAATGATCCAATTGGAATAAGTTGGAGGCCACTTACATCCATCTAGATCAACCATCAGTAAGTGCATCAACCATGCACCAAACCTTTACAAATAACTTGTCACAATAGCCTGTCCAAACAACTTGTCAGAACAACTTGTCTCGTCAATCTCATCAACCAAATTGTATCTACTCACCAAGGTCCATTACCAAGACAACTCCCAATCATATTCATAATATCACCAATATGTTCATCAACCATGACTACTCACAAACATCAACAAGATGTACCACAATCGAGAAGTTCTTCTAAAATTATACCAATACATGTATGCCACATCATCCATAAACCATGTGCCAACAATACTACATAAATGTCTCCAATAAAATTACCAACAAGTGTCTCTAACAATGTACCAATCATGTATCAACAAATCAAAATATGACTCATCAATATGTACCAATGTCACCATACCATACATCTTATGTATGTGCCAACTCATCAAATACAAGTCTCAACCATATACCAAAGACATATACCAAGGTATCCAACAAAATTCCTCTATCAATGCATCATACTATCATACATCAATAATGCATCAAACCCTCACTGTAATGCAACCTCAAACTGTACCAATAAATTTAGTAATACACCTTAACCAAAAACCCTCAAACATGTACCACTCATAATCCAATCATATACAAAAAAAACTAACCAATGCCTCTCACAATTCACTATAAGATATACCAATAAATCAAAATAAGTGCATCAACAATGTACTTCACCAAATCTACCTCATAACTATTCACTACAACAAGTACTATACAACAATATTACCTCTAGGAATATGCCCAAACTCACAAGACCATTCCTCATCCATATACAATCATATGTCTCAAATATATATCCAAATATGTGCTTATAACATGGGACCATAACACTACTGAGAAAGTACTAACATGATCAACAATACCCTAACAAAATACCTCAATCCATACACTAGGGTTTGCATCATGCATCCAAGCTATGCCTCAAGCATATGCTCCAAAACTAAACCATATAGCATCATCAAACACCCTTAAAAAAAACACATGCAATCATACATGTATCTATTTGATTGACCTGTCACATTAGATCTCAAATAACCATGGCTTACTCATCTTCTACAATATGTTCCAACCATTTTCCCCAAATTTACGAGTGTCTCGCTTGTTGCACAGTAGTTGACCTGTGAGTATGCCTCACGAGACACTTATAGGCTGACCCACGAGGACCTCAGTAATTAGGTTTTTTCATAAACCCTTTCTTTTTTCATCTTCAAAATTTTTCCGTCAAACTTTCTTCACTTCCTCATCTTTGTGCAATCTCATATTTTTCAATTATGCCTTAAAAAAAAACTTTCACAAAATATATATTCAACCAATTTCAATAGGTGGTAATGGGAGTCCCTTTCTCTCTTATTTATACTCTCCAAGTGGCTTCCTTTAGTCGTTAGCTTCTAACTCTTTTATCCAACTTCCTTCTCTTAGGGATAACCCAGTTTCAACTACTTTACCCAATTGCAACCACTTTATCCATAAATAATAAAATCACCACTTCTTGTTGCAACTAATTTATTTTTAATTATTTTCTTATTGCAACAACTTTACTCATGATTAAATCCTTGTTACAACCACTTTGACTAGTAAACTTCTTCTAGGAGCTTCTAGAAAAATTGACTTATTTGAACTTCTAGGGGATTCTAGATAACTCATGGTGGTTCTCCAACTTCACTTATCCATATATCCCCAACCGTGAAGAAATATGTGACATACCACATATCATAGGAAATGACACAACATGTACTATCCATTTAAAATAGTTTCACCTACAAATTCATTGATCTTCATTACATTCTTCCTCAACCAAACTCAGGTTCCTTAACCACACCTCCAGGGCTACCAAAGTTTTCTACTAGAAATACTCAAGGGTTGATATCAATATACAATATCATACTCAAAGGGTTGACATCAATGACAAACAACTACCCAAACCAAGTGTCAATCAATCTAAACCAATTATCCAACAATATTCAGGACTGCTTTGAACTGCAAGAAATAGATTTGTCATGATGGTAATACTCTATCCTTAATAAAATATCTGTGAAGAGGTTCAAAGACATCTTATCTCTTGACTTAAATAATCAACTACTACCTAGGAACCACCTGAATTCCCTCATTAAAGAGCACATTCACTTCAACATTGTGTTCCATGTAAAAATGTTGTAGTGAAACAGAATAAAATATGGCCAATACACTATGAATTTCTTCAAGAAGAGAGATCAAAAAAATATTGTGACATGTTTGAACTTTTATTTCCCAGGTAATATCAAGCATAGAATCTTTGAAGATCTGTAGAGAGTATAACCCTTTTTCCTTTGCAAATAAAATAATCCAGGTGGATATTGGTGGCCACCCACCTATTCCAACTGGCTCATCTTGACATTTTTCAGTTCAACATGTTTCTCTGTAATGATGACATTTCTTTGTAATTGTGGGGTCTGTGCTTTTGGGGATGTCCTGAATCCATACACAACATCTAGGTGAATATTGGTGGCCACCAACCTATTCCAACTAGCTTATTTTGGAATTTTTCATGTTAGTACATCTTTTTGTACTTCCACGATTGTTTTGGGGCCATAAAATATGGTTTCTTTGTTTTTGTTTTCCATAGTAAAACTATAGAAAAAGTTTGATTTTGATGGAATAATGTGTATTTCTCATAAATAAATTTCCAACGGGCTATCACACACCTAAAACAGAGGTCGTATGAAAAATTTGGAACCTCGGGAAGTTGAGGTACCAACTTACACATCGTGGCCCACATAACTTTTTTTGTTTTATCTCCTACAGTTAGGTTTTTGGATGTATAGGGTTTTGGAATTCATGAGTAATGTTAAAAATGACTCTGGAGCCTCATTGTAATCATTCTTCTCAAAAATATGCATGTATCAGCCACATCTCTTCGCAAAGATAGCTACCACCATTCGAGCAAGTTGTTTAAGTTCTACAGTTTTACAGTTTCAACCTATTTTCTTTATTCAATAGAAGTTATTGTTCACTAGATATCTATTGTTGTTATTTGTATCTCTGTGTTATTGTATTCAATCTGTTATACATTTCGTTCCACTCATAAATATGGATCAGTGGTATCATATCGACCTTCTCTTCATTTGTATTTTTGTATGCATGTCCCCGAAAAGATCATTGTACAAGAAGTTGGGACTCGAACCAGTCAAGCCTTTGCGAGATCAGTCGTGCTGAGACTGACCACAACTCATTGGGGATGAGAAGAAAGATGATGGAGAAAGAGATCATTTTAAACTGTTTCTTGAGGAATCCATTGAGCGACAAAGGAAAGAAATGATGGACAACTTTGCACAGATCCTTCGGCGACTGCCCACATGAGACACGCCTTCATCAAGTGACCACGCAAACCCCTTCAAGGTACAAGTAAATTTTGATATTCCATTATTTGAATGTAGTATAACTAGGGAGTTAATATGGGGTACCTAGGAAGGTACCCAATGGGAATGTGTTTATGTATTATTAGTGGAAGTCATTTAATATATGAGAATGTGGTCATTCAATGTAAGGTGGACTAGGTCCACTATATTAATAAAGGCCCACTATGGTAGTTAAATGTAATAAATGTGAGAAGGATCTCTAGAAGGTTACTAGGAGATAAAAAGAGCTATATAAAGAAGTGTAAACAATGTAATCAAACATAGTGAAGAATATTGTGATTTTACAAGCAAGGATTGCTTGAGGAGTTTAATCCTTCCATAAGGATTAATATATGGTGTTACCCTACCTCAAGGGTTTTTTCTACATTATTGTGTTCAGTATTTTGGTGAATGGTTTGGATTATTCTTGTTGATATTCTTGGTTATTTTGAGATTTATACTTAGATATATTCAGGTACTAAACAATTGGTATCATAGAACTTTCCTTGACCAAAGAAGGGGAGAAGTGTTTGACTCTTTTTGGCATATTTTTTCTAGGGAAAAAAAAGGGCGTCACAATTCAGGTTCAAATCTAAAAAAATTTATATATAATTTGGCCAAACAAATTAGATATTTCAATTCCTATGAGAAACACACCCAATTTAAAAAAAAAAATTGGTCGAAATGGAGTTCAGGAAGTGAAGTTATGAGCATTTTAAATTCAACAGTTTTTCAGGGTTTTTTCCGGAAAAGTCACGATTTTCTATAGTAAGTTATTTTTAATCCTAGTTTTTGTTTAAGATTTATCCCAAGAAAGATGTTTTTTACTGGAAAATATGATGGCCCTAATATTGAATAATTCATAAAATACTTGAAGTCATTTTTGAAAGAGGATTGTAAACATTGGGTATCGTGTTATTTAAAAGATGATACAATCATTTGGTGGAAATCACATAGGTATAGCCAATTGATGGCACTTTCTGATGAAGCACTTGAAATATTTCTTTTAGATAAATGGTCTCATGATGCTAAAGGGAGAAACAAGAGTTTATTTTCAAGTGACAAATCTATATTACAGGTTCATGGCTGTATTCACAAAGAAAATGTCATTGTTTCTATTAACCCTATTGCCAACAAAACTTTATCAATGTTCAGTTGCTTAATAGATTGCAAAATCCTACGAAGAATATCCAAAGCACACAGTTTGAGTGTAAAAATGTTCAATTTTTTAAATATTTGAAGGTTAGTATGGATGAATATGTGTTGCATTCAGATTTTTATGTTATGGATATGGATGAAGTGGATATTGTTTTGGGATATCCTTGGATAGAATCAATGGGTACCATTAATATTAATGTGCAAAAGAATTTTTTGAAGTTGTGGTACAAGAAAAATAAAATCACATTTCAGGATGTGTCTCTTAGTAAGAAATATGAGCCCATGGAGGCTAGAAAAGAAGTTATTGTTGAGTATGAAGTTGAATCAAAGGTAGAGTCTACAAAAGGAGATGAATAAAAACTACAGGAAGGACATAATCAGGAAGCTAAGGAGGTCATTGACTCAAAGGCACAAAGTGTTGCATATTTGAAGAAAAAAGAATAGATTCCTACAATTATTGTATATCACCATACACATCATATAGAGACACAACAGTCATCAAGGAAAGAGCATGTGCATCAAAACCTTTATGCACCAACAAGGCACCAAACAGGAAATCGATCAAGAGGTGCATAGAGGACTACTAGAACTATGGGAGGAGATCAGGATATAGAAACAATCCCATGGAAACCCCGACATGATGCAAAGAAATATCAAGGTGGAAAGGTAGATGGGCATCATGTTAGACTTCCATTAGGATGGATGGATGATCGTATTTGGTACCAGTTGGCTATATGTCATAGCCAGTCATATTGTATGCTTTCTTCTCATGTTTTGAGGACAAAACATGTGAAGGGGGATGGAATTTAGTATACCTAGGGAGTTAATATGGGGTACCTAGGGAGGCACCCAATGGGAATGTGGTTATGTATTACTAGTGGAAGTCATTTAATATATGAGAATGTGGGCATTCAATGTAAGGTGGACTAGGTCCATTGTATTAATAAAGTCCCACTATGGTAGTTAAATGTAATAAATGTGAGAAGACTCTCTAGAAGGTTCCTAGGAGATAGAGAGAGCTATATAAAGAAGTGTAGGCAATGTAATGAAACATAGTGAAGAATATTGTGATTGTACAAGAAAGGATTGCTTGAGGAGTTTAATCCTTCCATAAGGATTAATATATGGTGTTACCCTACCTCAAGGGTTTTGTCTACATCTTGTGTTCATGTTATGGTGAATGTTTTGGATTATTATTGATGATATTCTTGGTTTATTTTGAGATTTATCTCTAGACCTATTCAGGTACTTAACAATGTAGTATACCTAGGGAGGTAATATGGGGTACCTAGGGAGGTACTCAATGGGAATGTGGTTATGTATTATTAGTGGAATCCATTTAATATATGAGAATGTGGTCATTCAAAGTAAGGTGGACTAGGTCTACTATATTAATAAAGGCCCACTATGGTAGTTAAATGTAATAAATGTGAGAAGGCTCTCTAGAAGGTTCCTAAGAGATAGAGAGAGATCTAGTATACCTAGGGAGGTAATATGGGGTACATAGGGAGGTACTCAATGGGAATGTGGTTATGTCTTATTAGTGGAATTCATTTAATATATGAGAATGTGATCATTCAATGTAAGGTGGACTAGGTCCATTATATTAATAAAGGCCCACTATGGTAGTTAAATGTAATAAATGTGAGAAGGTTCCTAGAAGATAGAGAGAGCCATATAAATAAGTGTAAGCAATGTAAGGAAACATAGTGAAGAATATTGTGATTGTACAAGAAAGGATTGTTTGAGGAGTTTTATCCTTCCATAAGGATTAATATATGGCATTACCCTACCTCAAGGGTTTTTTCTACATTCTTGTGTTCAACATCTTAGTGAATGGTTTGGATTATTCTTGTTTAGATTCTTGGTTATTTTGAGATTTATATTCAGATCTATTCAAGTATTTAACATTGAAGGAATGATAGATGTAAATGTTGTCTATAAATGGTTGAATCTACTGGAAGGGTATTTTCCGGTACACAATTTTTTCAATAGGGAAAAGATTACTTTTGGACTCCTCAAGGTCATCCCCATGTTAAGGACTAGTGGGATAATTACTCCAATCAAAGGGACATAAAGGAATCTGAAATATTTGGGGTCGCCCCCACATGGGATTCCTTCATGGATTCCATTAAAGAAAAATAATACCATGTTGGAAGCTATGAGGACCAGTACACAAGATGGACCACGTTGCATCAAGAAAGGGACCAGAAAATTCCATATTTCACCAATAGTTTCCATACTTTGCACAGCAAATTGGGTATCAAAATCTCTAAATGACATCTAATGATCAAATACCACAGTTTTTTGCATATATACATTCAAATGTAAATGGATTTTCTGGACATGGAATCATTAGGTGTGGCTTATAGATATGCTCTCAAGATCGAGTAAAAATTTAAGCAGAAGAGGGGGGAGTTTGGATCTGCAAATTCCTCATAGTTGAAGGAGGGAAAAGGTGTTCCCAACCCACCAAACAAGGGACAAAGAAAATATGTTCACTCTCTAGACAACCAGTCCAAGCCGCAACCCAAGAAGGGTAATGAGAAGTTGAATAAGGACACAGGAAAGTGGTGTGAATACCATAAAATCCCTTGGAACAACATCGAAGAATGTCACTCCAAGAATTCATTGTTGGTCAAGCTAAAAGATTCCAAGTCAGAGGAAGATTCTGTATCCAAATCAAATCTAGAAAGTGGGAAGTAGATTATTGATGTTGAACCCAGTGCCATTGTTGCAACCATAAAATTCCAGCCAAGCGAACAAGAAGAACCAAAGGAACGAGAACACCTCTTTCACTCACAGATGTGGGTAAACGGGGCTCCACCTCATTTCATTGTTGATAGTAGTAGTTAGAAGAACCTGATCTCAGTAGAGGTCATCAAGAAGTTGGACCTACCAATAACACTACATCTGAATCCCTACAACATCGATTTTCTTTGCCAAGGAAGAGATATATGCGTCAGCCAACAACGACATCTTCCCTACGACATTAAGGCCTTCAAATATGAGTTATTGTGTGATATTGCTCCCCTTGAAGATTGTGATGTTATTTTAGGCCAGCCATATTTGTGGAAGCAACATGATGTGTATGATTCTAGACTCTGCAGTGTTATTATCACTTTGATAATAACACCGGGAAGTTCATTTTCTTTGTGATTTGTGCTCGCAGTAAGAAGGTCTTCACCACATCTGTGACCTCTACACAGAGCCTATATTTGTAGTAGAAGAAAGTGGATGGGATCGTGGGAGAGTAAAAAGACATCTTCTCCTCACCCACCAAGGTACCAACACACTACCAAGTCAAGCATCCAATTGAAATAACCCTCGGTGCACCTCTACCTAATGGACCAATATATCTTCTCTCACTGATGGAAAATGGAGAAATCAAGTGCTAGATCCAAGAATTGCTTCAAAAGGGGCACATATGACCCAACTCCTCCCCTTGCAAAAGCCTGATTGTAATGGTGCAGAAGAAAGACAGGACCTGGAAGCTCTGCATTGATTATAGAACATTAAACAAAATCACAGTCAAGAACCGGTACCCAATTTCCTGAATTGATGACCTTCTTGACCAACTCAAGTGGGAAAATTTCTTCAGCAAGATTGATGTAAAGTCCGACAACCACCAAGTTCCCATCGAACCAACTGATGTATGGAAGATAACTTTCAAATCTAAATAAGGCCTCTTCAAGTGGTTGGCCATGCCCTTTGGCTTAAAAAATTCACCAACAAATTTCATGTGATTGATGGATGATGTATTGAGACCCTTCACCAACTCTTTTGTGGTGGTATGTCTAGATGACATCCTCATATTCAACAGAACTTGGGAGGAGCACATGCAGCATATTCAATAGGTTTCGAGCACTCTGTGACAACACAAGCTATATGCCAACTTGGTAAAATGTTCCTTTGGCATGAACAAGGTCCAATATTTGGGCTAGATTGCTGATGAGAATGGGGTACATGTGGATTCAGCTAATATCCAAGTCATCTTTGATTGGACATCCCCGACCACACTAACCAAGCTTTGGATATTCTTGGGACTTTCCAAATTCTACTGAAGGTTTGTGTTGGGATTATCCCATATTTCATGGTCCCTCATCCAAGTAACCAAGGACAGTGGAAAGGAAACATTTGCATGGGGGAAGGAAAAACAATAATCATTTGATTATATGAAGCATTGATTATGCTTAGCTCCAGTACTCTCCTTACCTGATCTACAACAACCATTCAATATTGATATTGATTCCTCCGACTATGTGGGTGCATTTCTCACTCAGTACAGTCATCTGGTAGCATACCATAGTGAGGAACTCTTAGATAACCTCCAGAAATAACCCACATATGACAAGGAAATGTATTCCATTATGAAATCATGTCATCAATGGAAAGATTACATTTTGGTAAAGGACAAAATCATCCACACTGATAACAAGCCTCTATAGTTCATACACACATAGGAGAAGTTGCAGAATGACCTCCATCAAAAGTGGTCCACATACCTGCAAAAGTTCCATATCAACATCAAGTATACAATAGATAGCACAAATTGTCTCATTGAATGCCTCACTTGACCTCTCGTTGTTGAAATCACCACCATGCTCCATTCCTATGGACATGAGGCATCTAAGTGGGCCCAAATTTATCAACATGACCATGACTTCACCACCACCTATCATCTCTTGGGTACCGACGTGAATTTCACCAATTTTCACATGCAAGATGGATTGTTATTCCATTTAGGCCACCTTTGTGTTCCCACAAGAGAGCATGAAAATATGATTTGGGAGGCTCACTATAGTCAAATAGAAGGACATGTTGGCATGGAGAAAACTGTGGTCATTCTACATAAACATTTTTATTGGCCAAAAATTCGACAGGACATCAAAACATATAGCAGATCTTGCACTGCCTGTGCCATTTTCAAACCAGCCATTAATAAGCAAGTATTATACAACCCTCTTTCTACTCCCAATAGGCCTTGGGAATCCATCTCGATGGATTACATTTTTTTCCTTCCATCCACCAAGCAAGGAAATGGTTGTGTATTTGTGGTGGTTGATCAATTTTTGAAAATGGCCATTCTCACAGCCTGCAAGAAGAGAATCACAATGGCAGATACTTCCAATCTCTTTCTCGAATGAGTGTGGGTCCATTTTGGGATACCATAGACCATAATCTTATATTAGAAAAATAGGTTACTCAATACATTTTGGTTGAGTCTCTAGTCAATGTTGGACACCAAGATCACTAAATCCACTACTTTCCAGCCCCAAACCGATGGCCAAAAAAAGGTCGTCAATCCGATGATTGTGCACATACTATGTATGTATGACTCTAAGAATCTACGTACATGAGATGAGAGTCTTACCTATGTTCAAAACAACTACAACATGGCTCTCCATAGCTCCACCAGCCATAGCCCATTTCAGGTGTGGCTGGGATTCCAACCCTTGGGTCCCATTGATGTTACACTACCTCTTGAAACCACATAGGCACAATCTTCCCATGTTTAGTCTAATTCTGACAAAGCGACCAGATTCATTGAGAGGATTTAACACATCTGTCAACAGATCCATGAGCTTTTTCAGAAAGCCAATGCTAAGTACAAGAAACCCCATGATCAATAATGGGTACCACACCAGTTTTAGGTAGGAGACAAGTTCTGGTTACATTTGTAGAAAGAGAATCTTACCGGGCCCCATTGGAAGCTAATCCCACTTCGCTATGGGCCTTACACTATCACCAAGGCTATGGGTGACAATGGTTTTGATCTCAACACTCACCCCGCCTTGGCTTGCACCCAATGTTCAATGTGGACCTCCTTTGGCCATATTTTCCACCATTATTGGACACCTCTAAGATTCCATAACATTATAACCTAACCGTTATCAAACCTGACTGCATCAAATACGCATCCAGTGATAAGATAATGGAAGCACAAGTCAAGGGTACTCACTAGCAGAGGATCCAACTTTATTGGGTTTTCAAGGTAGGGCATCTCCTGCACCAAGGAAAGTGGCTCACTAGGGGACAAACTCATTAGAAATTTCCTCACCTAATGAGGGTACTCAACGCAATGGAGACCATTGCTTGCTCAAATGGAATATTGATCCAGGTGGATATTGGTGGCCACCCATCTAGTCCAACTGGCTCATCTTCACAGTTTTCAGTTCAACATGTTTCTTTGTAATGATGACATGTCTTTGTAATTGTGGGGTATGCATTTTTTAGGATATCCTGAAGCCCTACACAACATACAAGTGGATATGGCCTCCCACCTATTCAAACTAGCTTATTTTTGAAGTTTTCATGTCAGTACATTGTTTTGTACTTCCAAGGTCGTTTTGGGTCCCTAAACAATTTTTTTTGGAACAATGTTTATTTCTCGAACATACCTTTCCAACGGGCTATCACATGCCTAAAATGGAGGTTGTATGCAAAAGTTACAACCCTAGGAAGTTGACGTACTAACTTACCCATCGAGGCCCACATAATTTTTGGTGTTTCATCTCCTAGGGTTAGGTTTTTGGACATCTGGGGTTTTTTCATTCATGAGTAATGTTAAAAATTCCATTGGGGCCTCATTGTAATCATTCTTCTCAAATGAATGCACATAGAATCCACATCTCTTCTCAAAGATATCTACCACCATTTGAACAAGTTGTTTCAGTTCTGTAGTTTTATAGTTTCAACCTATTTTCTTTATTCAATAGAAGTTATTGTTCACTAAATTTTGTTGTTGTTCTCTGTATCTTTATGTTATTGTATTCGATATGTTACTCATTTCATTCCGCTCATAAATCTAGATCATAAAAGAAGAAGTTTTAGAGCTAAAAGTTCAGAAAAATTGTTTGTGTCAGTCCCTAGGCCCATCTTGAGTTTGAAGAAATGATATTGAGAAAATTAAATAAGACCACCCCTGCCACACGATAAATTATTGGATTGGGATGCTCTGTAAAAAAATCCCAATGATTCGACTGATTCATTTGTTCCTCCACCACATGCCTTATTGGGACCCTTCCTTTTTCCTATGGAAATTGTGATAGGATGTTGAGGCCTTGGATTGCTACAACATCAGTAATGGAAATTTTATCCTAAAAGATGTCCTTGTTTGTGTCCAACCAAACCCCCCAATTGATGATCAGAGGGAGGGTTTTATTCTTTTATATCTTTGCATATAATACCAACTCCTACATGCGTCCTCTATTGATATACATTTCCATACACAACCCTGATTCAACAGTGAGGAGAATTCCTTCAAGGTTTGGAGAGTAAAGGGACACAATAGAAAAAGGTGAACTATTGATTCAGTATCTTCTTTGTAGAAGAGATGTTATCCTGGAACTCCTGGTTCATTATTTTATTTTCTCTTCATTTGTTTTTCTTTGTGCATGTCCCCAAAAAGATATGGGTACTAGAAGTTGGGACTCGAACCAATCGATCCTTTGCGAGATCGATCATGCTGAGCTCGCCCACAACTCATTGGGGATGAGAATAAAGATGATAGAGAAAGAGATCATTTTAAATTGTTTCTCAAGGAATCCCTTCCGCGACAAAGGAACAAAATGATGGAAAAAATTTCATAGATCCTTCGGTGGCTCCCCACATGAGACGCATCTTCATCAAGTGACCACACAAACCCCTTCAAGGTACAAGTAAATTTTTATATTCCATCATTTTAAGGACTGATAAATACAGATGTTGTAGATAAATGGTTGAATCTACTCGAAGGGTATTTTTGGTCCACAATTTTTTCGATAGGAAAAGGATTACTTTTGCACTCCTCAAGGTCATCCCCCATGTTAAATACTGGTGGGATAATTACTCTGAGAAAATGGCCATAAAGGAATATGCAATATTTGTGGTCTCCCCCACATGGGATTTCTTTAAGGATTCCATTAAATAAAAATACTACCATGTTAGAAGTTACAAGGACCAGTACACAAGATGGACCATGTTGCGTCAGGAAATGGACCAGATAGTTCCATATTTCACCAATATTTTCCATACTTTGTGAAAAAAATTGGGTATCAAAGACTCTAAATCACATCTAGTGCTCAAATACCATGGTTATTTTCATAGATACATTCAAATGAAAATGGATTTTTTGGACATCACATCATTAGGTGTGGATTATAGATATGTTGTCAAGATTGAGTAGAAATTTAAGTAGAAGAGGCGAGAGTTTGGATCTGCAAATTCCTCACAGTCGAAGCAGGGAAAAGGCGGTCCCAACCCGCCAAATAGGAAACAAAGCAAAGATGTTCAGTCTCTAGACAACGAGTCCAAGCCACAACCCAAGAAGGGTAATGATAATTCGAAGGACATAGAAAAGTGGTGTGAACACCATAAAATCCCTTGGAACAACACCAAATAATGTCGCTCCACACAGTCACTGGTGGTCGAGCTGAAAGCTTACAAGTCAGAGGTAGATTCTAACTATGAATTAAATCTAGAAACTTGGAAGAGGATTATCGATGTCAAATCCAATTCCATTGTCGATACCACCAAAGTCCATCCAAGTGAACTAGAAGAAACAAAGGGGAACACCTCTTTCACTCATAGATTTGGGTAAAGGAGGCTCTGTTTCATTTCATTATAGATAGTGGTAGTTAGAAGAACCTAATCTCAACAAAGGTCATCAAGCGGTTGGACCTACCAATAACACTGCATTTGAATCCCTACAACATCGGTTAGCTTCACCAAGGAAGATATCTCTGGGTCAGCCAACAGTATCATATTCACTACAACATCAAGCCCTTCAAAGACAAGGTATTGTGTGATATTTCTCCCCTTGAAGTTTGTGATGTTATTTTAGGCTAGATATATTTGTGGAAGTGGCATGATGTGTAGGAGTCTAGACTCTACAATGTTATTATTACTTTGGGTATACAATTGTATAGGATACTAGAGGTATCATCTTCTACCGTTGTTTCTTTAATCTATGCTAAGAAATGCAGTAAGGTCATTTCATAGAATGAGAAGTTCATCTTCTTTTTGATCTACTCTCATAGTAAGAAAACGTTTGTCACCACATCCATGACCTCTACACAAATCCTCTCTTTGTAGCATAAGCAAGTGGATGGGATCATAGAAGAGTACAAAGACATCTTCTCCTCACCCACCGAGGTATGGATGCACTGCCAAGTCAAGAATCTAATTGATCTAACCCCCAGTGCACCTCTATCTAATGGACTGGTCTATCGTCACTCACTTATGGAAAATAAAAAAAAATCAAGTGTCAGATCCAAGAGTTTCTTCAAAAGGGGAACATCTGACCCAACTCCTCCCCTTGCAGAAGCTTAATTGAATGGTGCAAAATAAATATTGGACATAGCGGCTCTACATTGATTACATATCATTAAAAAAAATCACAGTGAAGAACAGGTACCCAATTTCCTGAATTGATGACCTTCTTGACCAACTCAAGGGGGAAAATTTATTCAACGAGATTGACCTAAAGTATGGCTACTGTCAAGTTCCCATCAAATCGACTTATGTATGGAAGATATATTTAAAATCTAAAGAATGTCTCTTCGAATGGTTGGTCATGCCCCTTGGACTAAAAAATGCACAAACAACTTTCATGTGATTGATGGGTGATGTATTGAGACCCTTCCCCAACTCTTTTGTGGTCGTATATCTGGATGACATCCTCATATTCAACAGAACTTGGGAGGAGCACATGCAACATATTCAACAAGTTTTGAACACTCTACAGCAACACAAGCTATATGCCAACTTGGAAAAAAATTTCTTTGGCATGAACAGGGTCCAATAATTGGGCTAGATTGTTGATGAGCATGGGGTACATGTGGAGCCAGCTAAGATCCAAGTCATTTGTTGTTGGTCAGCCCCAACCACACTAACCGAGCTTCGTAGATTCTTGGGAATTTCCAACTTCTAACAGAGGTTTTTGTTGGGATTCTCTCATATTTCATGGTCCCTCAGCCAAGTAAACAATGGTGGTGGCAAGGAAACGTGTGCATGGGGGAAGGCACAATAAGAAGAATTTGATGATTTGAAGCATCGCTTGTGCTCAGCTCCAGTACTCTCCTTACCCGATCTACTAAAACTGTTCGATATTGAGAGTGATTCCTTCAACTATGATGTAGGTATAGTTCTCACTCAACACAGTCATCCAGTAACATACTATAGTGAGACACTCTCAGAAACCATTCTAAAATACCCCACGTATGACAAGGAAATGTATTCCATTGTGAAATCTTGTCATCAATGGAAACATTACATTCTAGGAAAGGGGACAATCATCCACACTGATAACAAGACTTTGTCATTCATTAAGACATAGGGGAAGTTCCATAATGACCTCCATCAAAAGTGGTCCACATACCTGAAACAGTTCCATATCAGCTTCAAGTATACTACATGGAGAAAAAATCATGTCATTGAATGCCTCAGTTGACCTCTCGTTGTTGCACTCACGATTGTGCTCCATTCCTATGGGAATGAGGCATCTGAGTGGCCCCAAATTTATCAGCGATACCCTGAGGTCATCAATCAGATGATTGTGCACATCCTACGCATGTATAACTCTAAGAATCTATGTACATGGGATGAAAGTTTTACCTATGTTCAACACAGCTACAACGGGGATCTCCATATCTCCACCAGCCATAGCCCATTTCAAGTGGGGTTGGGATTCCAACCCTTGGGTGCCATTGATGTTGCACTACCTCTTGCAACCACACAGGCATAATCTTCCCATGTTCAGTCTGAGGTCGACAAATCCACTAGATTCATTGAGTGGATTCAACACATCTACTAATAAATCCATGAGATTTTTTATAAATCCAATGCTAAGTACAGGAAGCTCCATGATCCACAATGGGTACTACACCAGTTTTAGGTAGGAGACGAGTTATATTTACATTTGTAGAAAGAGCATCTTACCAAGTATCTTACCATGAAAAATTGTAACCAGAACTGAGCATCATGGTGTCCCACGTGGGTATTTTGTTGTTTATCGCACACCACATGAAAATGTGAGCCTTGATGGGACATTTTATATTTCATATCCATTTCCACCACCAAATAGGTTCCCCTAAGTGGAGGTCAATATTGAGCTATATATAACCCAATTTCGAAGTGTAAACTCCATGAGGAGAAAATTGTCACATTAGCTTATCCTCTCTATCTGTGATCTGAATATGATCATCCTTCAGTGCTCTGATAAAAACTTTCCAAGTCACTGAATGTTCTTCCCTCAGACCCACCTATTCAACAATTTTCCATCCTTGAATCCAAAGAGAGGAGTGGTCTGGGTCCACATTCTGACTCATGAATAAGAGTCCCTGTTCATGTAAATGATTTATTAAATCTAAGGGGAGAATATGATTATCTCAACTACCAGGCTAGGGATCAACTCCAATTTGGAATTTGTTTCCCTTCCCAATTCTCCAAGAAAGTCCATTATCCACCACCCAGAAGGAATTGATTACTTCCCTCCATATAATTGAAAAATTGATCTTATACTTGATTGGATTGCAGATCCTTTCCTCAACTGATTCCAGGTGAATATATTTCTATGTTACTACTACAATACAAATACTTTATGTGGATAACATTCACCATCCAGATTTTTATTCCAGGTATTTTGAGAAGAGAAATATATTTTTAAGACCCCATCCCCCTAGGGCCTTTGGAATTGCTAACATTTCCCACTTTACCCAGGGGAGAACATGGTGATACTACGTTCATTCCCATAAAAATATGAAGCAAATTCATCTAGCTTTGTCAATGACACCTTTAGGGATCCAAGATAAAGACATCTAGTATACTAGAATAGCTTCCAAAACCAATTTAACCAATACCATATATCCTTCCCGAGAGAACCACCAGAATCTCCAACCTTTTATTATTTTTTCAAGTTTGGTTATGAGTCAGGACCAATATTTCTTGTTATTGCAGTTTGGATTTAATTAGAAGCCTAGGTATTTCATACCTAAGACAAACTCCTTTACTGTAAAATGAAACATATTTGCATAATAATTTGACTCTTCTTCCTCTAGATTCAAAACAGAGAGAGAGAGTATTTTCTTACATTGATTTGCATTCCTGTAGCTTTCCCAAATAGATCCAGGATGTTGGCCAACTAAACTGCATCTCTCCTTGTTCCATAAAAAAAAACCATGACATCATTGACAAAAAGGAGTTCAGTTATTTTTAAATTTGTGGAAATTGAGATTCCATGGAATTCACCTCGACTTTTGTCATTCTCAAGTGCTCTTCTTAAGCCCTCTGCAACTAGGAGTAAAAGTAGAAGGGAAAGAAAGAAATCCTACCTGAGGCCTCATTCTAAGTGAAAGAAAGGGGAATTCTCCCCATTTATAAGAAAAAAAAACAACATAGTTGTAATGTAGCTCATGAGCCAAGATATAAAAGGTACCTCAAAGCCTAAATAAGAGAGTAAAAGAAAAATGTATATCCAACTAACCCTGTCGAATTGCTTTAACATGTCTATTTTTAGGACTACACCATTTTCATTCTTGGTTTTTAGGTTTTGCATAGTTTTTTTTTCAACCCCTATAGCCTCATGAATCTTTCTACCCTCTAGGAAACCAAATTGTTCTCTGGAGATAGATTCCAAAAGGATAGATTTGATCCTTATGGATATGATTTTTTCTATCACCTCGTAGATATAGTTGCAGACCGATATTGGTTGGAAATCATCTAGGGTTTGTGGAAAATCTGATTTGGGGATGAGATTAATGAATTTGGAGTTGAAATGGGCATACATAAAGCCTCCCTCGTGGGATTCCTCAACAACCTTCAAAATATCTAGTCCCAAAAGCTCATAAAGGCCTAGAAAAAATTCCACCATCCAACCATCTGGCCCTAGACATTTATCCTTTTGGAAATTGTGCAAAAAATCTTGGATCTTTGTCTTAGAAACTTCTTGCATTAGCATTTCGTTGGATTCATCATTGGCAAATCTGGGAAAAAAGAGTGCCATCCTTATTACCTCTTCTACAAAAACCCTTGCATTAGCTTTAAAAATACCTTGAAAACAAATTTTTCCTAGCTACACCAACCCATCAAAGGATGAAACAATTGTACCAGTGACATCATTTAGACTCCAAATGGTGTTAGAAAGATTTCTACCTTTTGCAAAAGCATGGAATAATTTTGTATTTTCGTCCCTATTTGCTATCCAGATGGCTCTGCTCTTTAGTCTCTAGGTGGCTTCCCCATCCTCCAAAAGTTGGTGTATCTTATTTTCCAGACTCAAGAGCCACTCCTTCAATTCTATTGCGATGAATCCACCTCCCATAGTCTCATAACACGATTGGATATCAACTTCAATCTTAAGAAGTGCCTATTCATCTCTTTTCATTTTTTTGGAATCTCTTTCCAGTGTCTCTTTTTTCACCCTTTTTAAATTTTCTAGAAATTGGGTTGTTGCCGAAATCCCATTCTGAAGGTCCACTGGGGTCCAATTCTCTTTGACCATATTGTGTAATTCCTCTTCCTTGAGCCAAAAAATATTAAAATTGAAAGGGATTACATGTTTCTTCATCCCTATGACCAATTCCAGAAATATGGGAGAGTGATCTGATTCACCCCCACATCCTACCCATTTCCTCAAGTGAAGGGGATTCTCAAGGATCTTATCTCAAATCATAAAATGATCCAATATTTTTTCAATTGTCCTCCCCCACTCTCTTATTATGCTAGGTTGGATAGAGTTTGATAGGGGCAATATCCAATAGTCCCTTCTCCTCCAACAAATGAGAAAACAATTTCTTCAAGGGATCAACTCTAGATTTTGGTCCACATACCTCGACCCATCCTAAGGAAAATTTTAGGTCCTCCCTATGAGAAGGGCCTCCTTTTTTAGAAAATACCTTATATCCAATGATTCCCAATAGAGGACTTTGTCCAGGTAAGGCCCATAGATGTGTTGGCCCTTGGTTATGGAAGCAAACAAAGATCAAGGAAGAAAATGAAAAATTAGAACTTCACAGAAGACACGGTGATTGTTACTGGGTCGAAGTGACAAAAAGAGAAGAAAAGATGAAGCAAAGTTCGAGAAAGCAATTCATTAGATGAGGATATCGAAGATGATAGTACAACAAGGAAGAAGGACCATGGACAACTCAGCAAGCGGAAAAATCCACTGTTAGAATCTTTGGAGCACCGCACGAGAAGGAAGGAAAGACAAGTTGGCAAAGCCCTGAAAACGTAGGTCAAGTTGATCTAGGGTTTTAGAAACATAGGATTTTGGTGTCTAGGGTTTTGACACCTAGGTTTCAACCTAAGGATGTCGGTGAGTGATTGTAATGTATAAATAAGAACCTATATTAGGGAAGAGGGTTGGTTTGAGTTCGTGTGATATAGTTGTACTATTTTGAACTGAGTGATTATTGTTGTGAGAGAGAGGAGAGCTGAGTAAGAGGGCCTTTTGTATTGTAAGATCTTCAGATGGGTGTGAAGATCAAGTCCTGCAGCTATGTGTGCAAGAAGGGAAGAGATAGAGAGAAGAAGAGAGAATATCTGATGGCTAAGAGAATAAATCAGAACTGTAAGCTCCATCCTAATATATTATAAAGCACAATTTTGTGGATGTAGCCCTAGCGAGAGGGTGAACCACATATATTTTGTGTTATGCGTAATTAATTGTCTGTTCTTGTCATTGATATATTGTTATTGCATTGATGTGTTAGATCATATCTATAGTTGTGCGAAGTAGATCTAAGTTGATAAGTAATATATGCATGTTGTACTATCCTAGTATTAGATCCACTTGACATTTCCCTTGGTTGTAGACATCTCTATCCTGCAACCCCCCCATAGCTTCTTTGGGTGACACTGCATCTACTTTGCAGGTGTAGCTAAAAGGGCCAGTAGTTAGGGCTTTTTGGTGCACTCTTGGAGCTAAACCCTAGGTCTGCCCTTGTGCCAACAAATGGTTCTGTTGTCGAGACAATAATATTCTTGAGGGAATGTCAAGGTGGTTTCCATCAAAGATAGAGATTCAAAAGTGGATAGAGGATTAGGAAAAGGACTTCATTGAAGCCCACAACAAAAACCCTAATCTTAGTATAGATGATTGGTTGGAGAGAAATATTTTTACTAATATAAACAAGAAATTCTTTGGAAGAATCCATCAAGAGCTATATGAGTGGTTAGCCAGGTTGGCAGATACCCAGTTTGAGGACATATCTAGACCTCCTATAGTTTGGACGATGGCGTTGATCAAGAAGGTCAATAGAGTTGACAACGTCGTTTCAAGAGCAGTAGATCACTAGTTTGATAGCACCATTGGAGGCTACATGACCGAGTTTGTTGTTGACAGAGTGGAGTCATATAGCCAAGTTGAGAGATATTTCTTCAAGGGACCCAAAGGAAAATTTTTACACTTTTTGAGGTTGAGAATCAAGATGAAATTGCATGAGAAGAACATCTTGAAGATACAGTAGATTGGTCGGATTTGAAAAGGCTAATGTTACGGAATTTGGATAGCGACAGTGACATAGAGGTTGGACATATGCGCAGTGGGAGAGTGTTCAGAGAAGTTCATATTGTGAACCTGTTCAAGAATAAATATGGAGACATAGGTTTCTACATTGGAGAAGAGGAAGATTTGACAGACAAAGAGTATTCAGAACCCATTAGGGCAGAGGAAGAGGAAGATGAAGAACTTCGCCGAAAAAATCCAGAAACCTCAGAAACTGCGCAAACTATTGAAGTAAGTACTATTAAAACTCATGTTGGTTTAGAACAATTAAGAAATCAGAGTAATCAGAGTTACCAAACCCTTAAGAGTACTATTACTAGTAGTCCACCACATACTCAGACAAGAAACCTAAGAATATCTATGGAAAATAAGATGAGACTCCCTATCTTTAGGGGAGATGGATCTAAAGATCCTGATCAGCAATAGTTTTTGTGTGATTCCGTATGGAATATTAAAAATGTAACCAATAAAGTTGTTAAAAGAACCCAGTTTAGTACTACCCTTCGCGATCACGCACTGAACTAGTACATGAAGCTTGTTCAAGGACTTCCACAGCCTAATTCATTGAACGAGATCAAGAATGTGTTGATTGTTGAGTTCAATAAACCCAAGTCAGAGTCACAATGTATTACAAAGATGAAAGAGATCAAGCAGAAGATAGACAAACCTATCTAGGAATTCGACCAAAGATTCAAGACCTTAACATGTCGATTGACTTTTCAGATCCCAGATGAGAAGAACAAAGAGTGGTTCATTGATTCCTTGTTACCACACATCATATTCCCTCCGATGTAGCAAAATATTTCTTCATAAACTGAGGCACTGGATATCACCATGAATTTAGAATCATCCCCTATGGGAGAATCCATCTCAGGTATGAGTCAGATCTTGAGCCAGCTAACTAGTTTGTCTCTACAGATCGAGTATATGAAGAAAGACAAGGGAAAATATAAAAGAGAAGACATATGGTGTGTCAGATGCATATAAGAAGGCCATTACAAGGAACATTGTCCCCTATTCCATGAATAATTGGCCTTTGGAGCTCTGAGACCTTTGAAGCAAGTCACTTTACCCTAGTGCGAAGTAGTTGAAATAGACATCACCCTGGTGAGTGTTATTACATGAAAAAATATGTTTAGACTCCCAAAAATTTGTATTGCACATTTTTTAAGTCCATGGGACATGATTATAGGGATTGTAGGTCTCACGATATCATGCATGAAAGGTCAAGATATATATAAAAAATTCAAGGTGAAGTACATCAAGAAGGAAACACTACGCAGTACAACTCCCCTGGGAGAGGAAACTTCAATCCTTGCGGTGGATTTAGAGGATGAGGAAGAGGAGGAGGTATGGGTCAAGGCCAAGGATAGATCATCTATTATAACTACGCAAATCCAAGACACTTATAAAGGGACTATCAGAACCTTTGCACTACTTGCAACTATTGCAACTCCTTCAAGCATGTTATTGAATAATGTCCAGCATTGCTCGCTAAACTTCAAGAGAAATGAGGACCTCATCAAAATCCGCAAGTGCAACTGATATATACTAAACCTCATAGAGAAGACCCTAGAGTCATTTTTATTACTAGAGGAGGCAGTGTTACAGGATATGATAGAATGACCCAAGGGAAGACTATAGAAGATTCAGGAATCAGGAAAGCTACAGAGAAGACCCTAACTTTTGATGCAAAGAGGGAAAGACAAATATTTGAGGAGGCAATAAAAGAGTTCAAAGGAGACCAAGGTTATTCATCAAATAAATGACCAGAAGTAAGATAATATGGAATACCTCATGCATTTGATTAGTCTTATTTTCCAAGAGAAGGAAAAGAGATAAGAAAGCTCATGGAATTTCTATATACTTGCATTAAGTTGATTCAGGATGAGGGTGTTGTCCAAGAACTACAAAATTTAATCAAAAAGTATGAGCTAGAAAAGAATGACCCCTTACTCAATAGGGAAGTACACCAAATCACTAAAAAGAGAAGGAAAAATAAGGAATTACACTTGAATTCTCAAATAGGAGAATTTGATATAGACTATGTGGTCCTCGACTTAGGGTCGGAGTTCAATGTCATGATGAAGAAAAATTGGGCACTGATGGGAAAACCTAAGCTGATATGTTCCCCTATCAGGCTCAGGATGGCTAATCAGCAGGCTATAAGACCCTTTGGAAGACTATAACATGTCCCTGTGGATATCGACAGAGTAAGAATGTTAGAAAATTTTTAGGTAATTGAGATAGTTGATGACAATTGCCCTTACCCTGTGCTATCAGGAATTGATTGGGATTTCAATAATTCCACTGTCATCGATTTAAAGAAAATACGAATGACATTTGAAAGAGATGGCCTTAGGCTCATTGTTCATTTAGATCCATATCAAGGTCAGCGATACACAAAACTCATCAGAGAGGAAGACCTCGCATATGAACTAGAAAACATATACAAATTAACAGCTAGACAATAGGATTACATTAATCCTACGGTCGATGGAAACCTAAGCTGGAGAAGTGAAAATGCATGTTCATCAGACTCAGAAGAAGCACTGGAGAACTGGCAGAATAAAAAGTATGAGGTATCTACAAGAATATGTGCTAGATTAACCAGAGAAGTTCACTAGATCAAAACAACAGTAAGTAACGTACCCACATTTGATGGTCTTAATCCTTTATAAACCTTCTTATCGTACTTTGAAGAAAGTGTACCAATCCAATAAAGATTTTTGGAAATGGATGAAGCCCTAAAATCATCCCCAACAATATGGTGGGGGACACACAAAATAAATATTACAAACTAGATACAATGTTGTACCTTAATGACAGCCCGGTTCTCAGCACAAGTAAAAGGCTGTGAAGTTTGGTGCATAGGCCGAAGTTGCCCAATGGACCATGTGTGAAGCTACAAGAAAGACTGGAGCAACATTCCTCAAGAACAGTGGGTACAAAAATTCATTAACACACTGGACACGACACCTATCAACTGGTACCTTCAAGCAGATTTGTGCCTCATAACTACAGATTGGAAAGATATGACTAAGAATTTTATAACCACCTTCTTATTTGAAATTCAATATCCTTCAGTAGATCAAGCATTACAAATTGTATGATTATCAGGACTTGTTTCCAACCAAATTACAGAATTACAGAATTATTGTATGATTATCAGGACTTGTTTCCAACCAAGTTCACTGATATGAAGGGAATTAAAGGGCCTATGGGAGAGATGAGTGTCCCTTTGAAACCATATGAAAAACCAGTCAAATAGAGACCCTACAGATTGAACCCTAAATATAAGGAGAAAGTGAAGATTAAGCTCGACAGAATGTTGGAAGCAGGGATTATAGAACCTGTTGAAGAATCAGAGTGGATCGGCCCTATGGTGGTACAGGACAAAAAGATAGGAGAGATCAGGATCTGTGTAGATCTCAGGAAGATGAATGATTCCTGTTTGCATGACCCTTCCCTACACCATTCACTAATGAAGTGTTAGATAATGTGGGAGGCCAGGAAGTATATTCTTTTATAGATGGATTTTCAGGATACCATCATATCTGAATTGCCAAGGAAGATCGCCACAATACCACATTTGCAACAGAATGGGGTTCCTATCAGTATACAGTAATTCCATTTGGATTGAAGAATGCCCCATCCATCTTTTCTAGGGTAGTGATCGAAGCATTCAAGAAGTTCTTTCATAAATTTCTAGAAGAATATTTTGATGATTGGACTATCTTTAGTTTATTAAAGAATCATATTGAATGTCTAAGGCTAATGTTGGACAAATGTAGGCAGTGTCAAATTGCCTTGAACCTGAAGAAGTGTATCTTCTTCTCACCATTTAGAGTTTTGTTAGGCCATATTGTATGCAAGCAGGGATTATTGGTCAATCCATCTAAAATTTTCATCATCGTTGATCTACCCTCTCCTACTTCATTCAAATAGTTGTGCACTGCGCTAGGACACACAAGATATTACAGGAAGTTGATTAAGGGATATGCCCAGATTACAGCACCCATGGATAAGCTATTGATACTAAGAGGGGGGTGAATCAGTATCAAGTAAAATTTAAAACCTTTTTGAACTTATACTTAAACCATTCAACTATATCCAATGAGCAATGAACAATAGTATAAGAGTTACACCAATACACCACAATACACCATGCACAATATATGAGAAATAATCAATAGTTATTGTTCAAGGGAAGTAATGACTTCCAAAGGTAGCTACAGCTTCCCAATGCAAAGGGAGGGATAAACCTCCAAGAGGAAGATACAATCCTCCAATATCAAGAGATATTTGAATTCTCCATCCTTGCCCCTTCCTTCCACCCAATAATATATGAAATATAATAAAAATTTACATTAAATCATCACCATCAACCAATCATCACATAGAGCCTGATAATGCTTCTTAAGACTTCTTCAATTTCTGCAATTCTTCAATTCTTGGAGTACTCTGATCCTATAGATAATATTATTCAATGTATTCTCTAAAACTCCAATTTTCACTCCTTGAATCCTCCCCAAAAAGAGGTTATAGAAAGAATGGTAGAATTTATTCAATTCTGGTCTATTTATAAGACCCAACTTGTACAGCATGCCCCACGCTCAATATTTAACATCTGATTCTGAAACTCTCACACAAGAAACCAAAGTCCATAATATTTCCAATGGAAGTGGTCCCACTTAATTTGGATTTTGTATGAATAAGTTATGATTGTTTTACCCGAAACACCTGTTTATTGACTAGCTTCAAGACTGGTCACAAACCCTATATTCCACAGAGTGTATCTCCATAATTATAGTGAATAAAGAGATGAAATTTTTACCAGAGGTACCTTGATATGTATTCTCAATGCCATAGATATTTCACTGTCTGAATCATTCTATAAAAAATGTTATAGCAAAAATGGTAAGATGACCTGAAAATAACATACCTTAGAACACATCACCAAAAGACTTCATCCTCCCTTGAAGTCCAGCCTTCTTTTACTTCTTATTCCCTCTGAAATTCGACTTGTATCAAATGAATGTATAATGATGTTTATTATACCATTTNTCTCCTCAACTATGAGGATCCACATGACGTGCCACATACCACCAGAAACAACATGATGTATATTATCCATCCATGGGTGTTGTATCTACATGTGCATTTTCCTTCATGTCCAAATACCTTCATCAATCTTACGGTCCAAAACCCATGACTAGGGTTGACATCAATGACAGCAACAAATCTTCCAACAGAAGCTTTTGAAGAAAGATTTTCAATTCAGTTGGATAGAAGAATGCTAGCAGATCTTCAACACACTAAAATAGAAAATGGTTACTGCACCCATTCTGGTCTTTCCAGATTGGAGCAAGTAATTTCATGTACATGTCGATGCATCTTCCATTGCATTAGGAGTTGTGTTAGCACAACCTGGTGAAGGAGATATTGACCATCCATTATCTTTTGCTAGTAAGAATCTATCAATCGCAAAGGTCAACTACACCACCACTGAGAGAGAGAAGGGTTAGCCATGGAGTATGCGCTGCATAAATTCTGCCACTACTTGTTGGGAGGGCACTTTAAAATGTTTACTAATTATTATGTGTTTAAATACCTAGTCAACAAACCAATGTTGGGGGGAATAATCTATAGATGGATTTTTCTCTTTCATGAATATGATTTTGAGATTATAGTAAAACTAGGAAGAATGAATAAATATCCTGACCACTTGTCGAGGTTGGAACATGGAGAAGAGCCAAATAGTTTGGAGGATACACTGTTGGATTCACAGTTACTAGCCATTAGAAATATTGATGACCACTTTGTAGAGATAGTCCAGTTCCTATTAACAGGAATGGCCCCTATCCAGTAAACAATTCCACAGAAGAAACAGCTAGTAGTGCGCGCTGTCGACTTTTCACTTATAGCTTGACAACTATACAATATGGGACCTGATGAGATATTGAGAAGATGTGTTATGGAGGTAGAACAACCGATGATCCTCATGGAATCTCATGAAGGCATTGCATGAGGACATTACACAGGGAAAGAAAATGTGCAGAAGATGCTTAGAGTCGGCCTTTGGTAGCCTACCTTACACAAAGATACTAAAGACTATTACAGAGCCTATGATGTCTGCCAAAGAGTTGGGAAACCCTCCAGAAGAGATGAAATTCCATTAGCACCATATCTGACCCTACAAGCATTTGAGAAATGGGACATTGACTTTGTGGGACCTATAAACCCACCAGGAAACCACACAGTAGCAAGATACATAATTACAACAACAGAATACTTGACCAAATGGGTTGAATCAAGAGAAATCAAGGACTTTAGTGAAACTACATCTATGTGCTTCATATTTGATGACATCATAACCATGTTTGGATGCCCAACGATCCGTATGAGTGATCAAGGATCACATTTCATAAATAAGACTGTTGAAGTCTTGACTGAGGAATTTGCAGTCCATCATTAGAAGAGCACACCTTACCATCCACAAGAAAATGGGATAGTGGAAGCATTCAACAAGATCTTGGAAACAATGTTGATGAAGATATGCAATGTGAACAGGGATGACTAGTATTTAAGAGTACCAGTCATACTTTGGGCCTATAGAACCACTTGTAAAAAATTAACAATGCAGACCCCTTTCAATTTGGTTTATGGTCTCGAAGTTTTTGTTCCAATGGAATACCTAGTGCCAAGCTTAAGAATTGTTTCCTTTACAGATATGAATGATGTTGGTGTTGTTCAAGAGAGGCTTGCGCAGTTGGTAGAACTCGAATACGACATATTTATTGTAGGATTCCATCAGCAAGTACAGAAGGAAAGAGAGAAGGCTTATCATGATAGGCACATCAAGAAGAAGGCATTCAAGCAAGGTGATCTAGTGCTGGTATACGACAGTAATTTCATGAAGCATCCTGGGAAGTTCAGAACACATTGGCTCAGGCCATATGAGATCGCTTATGTTATCGAAGGAGGAGCTGCAAAATTGAAAACTTTGAACAGAGAATGGAAGGAAGGATTAGTGAATGGGAGTCAGTTGAATTTGTAATATGAAAACCATCTGCCTTGTAGCTCTAAGTAAAAGCATAATAAAATGGGTCTAGGTAACAGGTGCAGTTGAAACTGGGTACCAAACACAGAAAAGATAGTTTTCACAAGGAAGGAGAGGATACATAGAATGGAAAGAAGAGGTTGCACTGCGCATTCTGAAGTCGAAGTAAAACATAAGAATCAGATCTAAAGTGCCTCGGGATGAGTCATAGGTGAGTGTTGGGGGCCTGTTGGCCCTTGGTTATGGAAGCAAGCAAAGATCAAGGAAGAAAAGGAAAAACAAGAACTTCGTAGAAGACACAGTGACTGTTACTGGGTCGAAGTGAGTAAAAGAGTATAAAAGACGGAGCGAAGTTTGAGAAAGCAAGTCGTTGGATAAGGAGACCAAGGATGATAGTTCAACAAGGAAGAAGGACTATGGAAAACTCAGCAAGCGAAAAAATCCATCATTAGAAGCTTTGGAGCACCGCGTGAGAAGGAAGGAAAGACAGGTTGGCGAAGCCTTGAAAACGTGGGTCAAGTTGACCTAGGGTTTTAGACACCTAGGGTTTTGGTATCTAGGGTTTTGACACCTAGGTTTCGACCTAGGGATGTCAGTGAGTGATTGTAATGTATAAATAAGAACCTATATGAGGGAAGAGGGTTTGTTCAAGTTTGTGTGATCTAGTTGTATTGTTTTGACCTGAGTGATTATTGTTTTGAGAGACGGGAGAGTTGAGTATGAGGGCCTTTTGTATTGTAAGATCCTTAGTTGGGTGCAAAGATCAAGTCTTGCAGCTGGGTGCACATGAAGGGAAGAGATTGAGAGAAGAAGAGATAATATATGTTGGCTAGGAGCACAGATCAGAACTATATGCTTCATCCTAATATATTATAAAGCATAGTTATGTGAATGTAGCCCTAGGAGAGAGGGTGAACCACATATATTTTTTGTTATATGTGATTGATGTTTTTTTCTTGTCATTGATATATTGTTATTGCACTGCTTTGTTAGTTCAAATCTATATTTGTGTGAAGTAGATCTAAGTTGATAAGTAATATATGCATGTTGTATTGTCCTAGTATTAGATCCACTTGACATTTCCCTTGTTTGTAGACATCTCTTTCCTGCAAGCCCCCGATAGCTTCCTCAGGTGATACTGCATCTTCTTCACAGGTGTAGCCGAAAGGGCCATTAGTTAGGGCTTGTTGGTGCACTCTTGGAGATGAACCCTAGGTATGCCCTTGTGCCAACAAGATGTTTAGTATTGTAAAATCCATTCATATATCCTCATAGAATATCCTCACCAATATCTAATTAAAATCCCCAAGTTCTTTGGGCCTTTACTATGTGAGGGTTCCACCCCACAACCAATCCCCTCAATCTTCCCTGAGCATCCATTACCACAAAATTCCAAATTTTCAGATAAGATTCCAATGACTTGATGAAAACAAAATTGTCCCCCAATTATTCTTGGAGGAGAATAATGTTTGGTTGATTGGATTCAACCAACCTCCCAAAGGTCAATTTCTCAAAGGCTCTTTCCAGACCCCAGAAATTGAAATAAATTAATTTCATGGAGGCACCCTCTCTGAGGCTGAGCCTTCTCTACGGGACCCAAGAATTGTGAGTTTCCTACCATCTGCTTGGTCAATCAATTCCCTATTATTTGATTTAGATAGATAATATTGTCTCCCATGACCTTTTTTTATCATTCGATCCCACAGGGTTTAGACATAGTCTGAAGCCCCCTTTCCAATCAGTTGTGAAGAGGAGATGGATTTGTTATAAAGGTTGTAAATAACTATTTCTTCTTACAAATCCTCCTATAGGTATGTATCATGATCGACCAGCCCTGAGGAGAGAACATATTAAATATGTGTTATAGGGAACATGGACAAGGGGGAGCTTGACAAAGGGGGATTTCTACAAGAGGGTGTACCCGTTAAAGACGAGAGGTTTTTTGGATAGCCCAACCAATCACTACAGAACAAAGACAGAGGAGTAGTTACAGAGTTTAAGGAATGTGAGAAAAACAGATGCATACCCAACTGAGGAGGTCTCCTGCTATGAGAAAAATTGAGCTAGAGCTCCCGAGGGTAATATTCACGAGAGAGTGGGGCTTCATCCATGATCACTACAAAAGGATGGTATTCTTGAATTCCATTTGCATCAAGACCCTTCGAGTTTGGATCATTTAGTTATCCTTTTGGTCTGGGATTCTGGACTCTCCATGGAATTGTAGTGATGACTTCTACTTGACTGGTTTGTTTCTTCTTGGAACATGTTGTCATGGCTCCCCCTTATTTTTTTTTAGGGGAAGGATGCATTGATGGGACACATGCCTAACCTTGTGACACCTCCCACATCATAACAACACCCCCTCTGCAAGATACCTGATATATAAAATATGCAAAACAGAAACGAAATGATAGAAATAACAGAATAACAGTGAAATATCCAGCATAATCTTCACAATACACA